>AWUE01012419.1:0-21720 GCA_001974825.2 Corchorus olitorius
ATTCGCTTCAGGTTTTTTACCCTTACGAAAACGACACTCTTTTGCAAAGTGACCATTCTGTTTTTCAAGTTTCTCCACTTCAAAACTGTGAGGTTTGATTGCAATAGTAGCCATTGGAGAAGAACTATTATCCTTAAATTGTTGTATATGAGATAACTGATGCAACCAAATGAAAAAGATATGGAGAAGAAGAAGAAATGAAGGCAATAGGCAAGGCACTTCCAGGAAGCTTTCTTAAGGATAATAGTTTCCCCACTATGGTGCAAATGGACTCTTGGAAACGTTATCCCCAGGATACAATGCCTATTTAAAGAGAGAAATAAAGATTGCACTTCTAAACTTCTCTTGAACACACTTGAACCCGATCCAAAAAATAATGAGGAAGAATAAATCTTGTGAGAGTGAGAAATGTAAGAAGAATTCTGATTTTTATTGTGATTAATTCCAATGAATTAAGGTGTATTTATAGATCTCAAGAGGTGTGTTAAAGAGGTGTGTTAAACACCCTTTGAATGAATAGACACAACTCCAATCAAAGATGCAATCTCTCATAGAAAGACACCTTTTTATGTTTCAAGGAAATACACCCTTTCATGTTTCTGCAGATTTTGAATCTGACAATCATTCATCAAAAACTTCAATTTATCAAAAAAATATTATTATTAGGAAATATTATGACTCTAATATACAACACGTGAATCTACTGCAAAACAGACTTGGGATTTTCTTGCTCGATGGTGTGCTCAGAAAGGCCGAGCACTTGGGTATAAATTGTTTTGTGATCTTGCTAAGTTGAGGCAACAGCCTGGCCAGTCTGTGCATGACTTTCTTTCCAGATGCAATCTATTTGAGATCAACAGTCCTTGAGGGAACCATCTTGGAGGTGCACTGGTGATGCTGAGGACTATGTGCAACTCAAGGAAGAAATGCAGGTCTACCAGTTCTGTATGGCACTTACTGATGAGTTTGAATCGGTTTGAGGTTACTGCACAAAGAGCCTCCTCCTCGTCTTGAAACTGTTATCTCAGAGGTTCTGGCTGAGGAGACCAGACTTGCAACTATGAAATCTCAGCGCAATCACTCCTCAGACCCTCTTGTGGCTGCCATCATCTTCCAGTTTTGGACCTACTGGCTCTTCCTCTTCTCACCATTCTCCAAAGAAGATTGTATGCAGGTATTGCAAGAAGCCTGGCCATGTTATTTCTGAGTGTCACAAGCTGAAAGCAAAACAGGCTACTGGTTTGAATCAATCAGCCCCAAAGAATATTGTTCATGGGTCTAAGTTTATCACTGCTGCTGCTACTGATGATTCAACTATTGCTTCTTCTTCGCTATCTCTTACCATCTCTATGAATGACCTTGAGATTATTGTCAAACAGTTAGTCCACAAAACAGGTTCACCTCTTGTTCTTTCTACTCCCACAGGAAGTCAAAACTCTTGGTATTTTGACTCTGGTTGTTGCAATCACATGACCCATCATGACAATATTTTTACTACTAAAACCAATACTTACCCGATGTGTGTGATTCTATTTTGGACTTACCCGATGTTTTTCATGTTCTAAACTTAACCTTGAATCTCATATCTGTGGTCAATTAACCGAGTTGGATCTTGATGTCTTCTTTTCAAAACTTGGTTGTCGTGTGCAGGATCCTCAGACGGGAGAGATTCTTGGGACAGGCTGTAAAGTTGGACGTTTGTTTGAACTAGTCTCTTTGAAGATTCCTCAAAAGAAACTTCAAAATCTTGTTGCTTTCGCTTCCTTTGAACTTTGGCATTCTCGTCTTGGTCATGCTTGCTCCTCTAGAGTAAAGGTTTTAGCTTCTAGTGGAAAATTAGGATCTGTTAAAGAAGAAAATGTTGATTGCACTTCTTGCAAACTTGCTAAACATCATGCACTTCCTTTTGATTTAAATGTTAATACTTGTTTAGCTCCTTTTGATTTAGTGCATACTGATGTTTAGGGACCCTCACCTTATAAAACTATGGGAGATTCCAAGTATTTTGTCATTTTTGTGGATGATTATTCTCGTTATACTTGGATCTATCTAATGAAAAATCGATCTCAAATTCCTGAAATTGTTTCAAACTTTGCTGCTATGGTTAAAACTCAATTCTCTTGTGCTATAAAGGTTCTTCGTATGGATAATGCTATGGAATATAGGGAAACTGATCTTGTTAAATGTTTATCTCAATAGGGAACTGTGATTCAGCGATCCTGCCCAGGCATTTCAGAGCAGAATGGTCGTGCTGAAAGCAAGCATCAGCATATCCTTGATACTACCCGTGCCTTGCTCATTGACTCAAAATGCCCTGAACATTTCTGGGGAGAAGCTGCTTTCACAGTCGTTTACACCATTAATAGTGTTCCAACACCTACAATAGGTAATATTTGTCCTTATGAACGACTCTATGGAACTGCTCCTAACTATAAATTGTTGCGTGTCATTAGTTGTATTTGTTTTGTTCAACTTCAATCTCATGAACACAACAAACTTGAGCCTAGAGCCCGTTTGTGCTGCTTTTTAGGTTATGGAATTGAACATAAGGGTTATAGGTGTTGGGATCCCATCTCAAAACAACTTCGTGTTTCTCGTCATGTAACCTTCTGGGAACATAAAATGTTCTCATCTCTATCTGATTTTCAAGTTCCCAATCCTGATGTTTTGTAGTTTACAGATCCTTCTGTTGAATTGTTTCCCGAAAATTCTTTAGATTTATCGCATTGCAGGGACCTTTCTACTAGTTCATCCAGCGATCCTCCTAGAACTCTGACCAACGAATCTCCTCCATCTGAAGATCTGGCACACAATTCTCCACAAACTTCAAAGTCAGAGTCAGAGTCATCTCCTTCTAGTCCTGCACTCTTAAGGCGTTCAACCTGAATAAGAAACCCTCATCCTCGGTATGCTGATTTTCATTGTTATTCTGCTATTGTTTCTTTACATGAACCTTCTAACTTTCAAGAAGCAAAGTCAAATCCTCTTTGGCAGCAAGCAATGGCAGAAGAAATACAGGCTTTAGAAAAGACACATACTTGGGATTTGGTTGATTTGCCTCCTGGTAAGTCTATTGTTGATTGCAAATGGGTGAATAAGATTAAGACCAGATCCAATGGCACTGTTGAAAGGTATAAGGCTAGACTTGTTGCAAGAGGTTTTACTCAAGAGTATGGTATTGATTATGAAGAAACTTTTGCTCTAGTTGCTCGTATTACCTCTGTTTGTACCTTGTTAGCAATAGCTGTTGTTAAACATTGGGAGCTGTTTCAAATGGATGTAAAAAATGCCTTTCTTAATGGTGATCTTGATGAGGAGGTTTATATGAAACCTCCACCTGGTTATGAGCATCCACCTAACAAGGTATGTCATCTCCGACGAGCATTGTATGGTCTTAAACAGGCTCCTCGTGCTTGGTTTGCTAAGTTCAGTTCTGTTGCCACTCAGTTTGGTTTTACATCCAGTTCTTATGATCATGCTCTTTTTATTCGGCAATCTCAGCATGGTTCCATATTCTTACTGTTTTATGTTGATGATATGATTATAACTGGAAATGATATTCAAGGAATTGCTGAACTTAAGCACTATCTTAGTCAACATTTTGAGATGAAGGATCTTGGTCACTTGACATATTTTCTTGGCCTAGAGGTTACTTCTAATGGCTCAGACTACTTTCTTTCTCAAGCTAAGTATGCCACAAATTTATTGTCTCGAGTTGGACTTACAGATGCAGAGGTGACTTCCACTCCACTTGAGGCGAATCAAAAGCTTTCCCCATTAGATGGCAAACCTTTAGATAATCCTACTCTTTATCGTCAGTTAGTTGGGAGTTTTATCTATCTTATTGTGACTCGCCCTGATATAGCACATGCAGTTCATGTTGTGAGCCAATTTATGGCTACTCCACGATCTACTCATTATGCAGCTGCTCTTCACATTCTTCGCTATGTCAAAGGTACTCTCTTTCATGGCCTCCACTACTCATCTCACTCATCTTTGGAATTGCGAGCATACTCCGATGCTGATTGGGCTGGTGATCCAACTGACCGTCACTCCACCACTAGTTATTGCTTCCTTTTGGGCGACTCACTCATCTCTTGGCGGAGTAAGAAGCAAACTACTGTTACTCGATCTAGTATAGAGGCTGAGTATAGAGCACTTGGTGACACTACCTCTGAACTGGTGTGGTTGCGATGGCTTCTTCATGATCTTGGCATTTCTTTTTCTTGTGCTACTCCATTGTGTTGTGGCAATCGAAGTGCTATTAAAATTCCTCATAATGATGTTTTTCATGAGCGTACGAAACACATTGAGATTGATTGTCACTTTGTTCGGCAACATCTACTTCAAGGCACATTAACATTGAAATCCGTCTCCTCCTCTGCGCAGGTTGCCGACCTCTTCACCAAATCACACCCACCTAGTCGCTTTCGTGACTTGACTTCCAAACTCAATATGGTTTAAAATGCTAAAATATTTCTCACCCTTAGGCCGTGCTTGCCATGCTTGCATATTCCTTTGTCTTTTTGTACCGTGCTTGCATGGTCTCTTCTTTGTCCTCTTGTGCATGATTTCTTCTTTGTCCTTTGTGTATATATATATATATATATATATATATATATATCTTGTATACTTCATATATGTTGATGATCTTGTACAGAACGTTATATAAAATATACACACAATATTCATCTTTCTCCACAACTTTTGTTTACTCCACTCAATCTTGTTTTCATCATCATCATATATATATATATATATATATATATACTATAGTACTAGAGCACAATACTTCTTAATCACCGTCATCCATTTTTAGGGCATGAATTATATGATAGGAAAACACAAAAGAATTTAAAGAAAAAAGCGCACCTTTCTATATATTAATAGTGTTCTTCTGCAGTAGCACAAAGAAAGAATTAACTAACAAATCTAAGTTAAAAGCCTTCTAATAATCCCCTGAAGCTTTGATAGAATATAAAATGCGTCTCATCCCATACTTACCTGGAAAATCAAATCATTCTACAAGCACGCAACCATGGTGCAAGAATTGGTCTCTCTGTTCCTTAGTGAAATTCCTTTTCCAAGACATAATTTCTTTAGACAAGCCAAGTTGCCTGTAGATAACATACATTCCAGCAAATCACCATAATCTACCAAATCACAATTCTTCACTTTCAACCTTCTCAAAGTTCCAATGTCTTTGACCATCTGCTTTATGCCCTCTGTTGTCACTTTCTTGCACTTATCCAATTTCACAGACTGCAACTGAGGATATTTCTTTGCTATTGCTGCAAGCCCTTCATCATCTATGCATGAAGTTGCTAACTTTAAACCCTTTAGTCCAACTTCCAGAAGGTCTGAATCCGGCTTGATGATCGTTGAATTCTGATATCCTTTTAATATCAGCTTTCGAATAATCTTGAAACTCTTCAAAATAGCTTCAATGCCTTCGATTGTGAGTCATTGACATAAGCTCAACTCAAGAATCTCCAAGTTGGGATAAATATACCCAAATTGCTTGACCAATTCATCACTAATATTTCCACTTTGCAATCGAAAAATTTTGATCTTGTGGTATTTAGGCAATGGGATATCGTTTTCACCAACAACATCAAGCGCTGCCGACTCCATTCCGATATGTTCTAGTGAAGGACACTTGGTTAACAGTTGGAAAAATGTTGAGCTTGTCACCTAGCATTTTCTGATTTCAATTCGAGTGAGTTTGCCTGCAGCATCTCTGCTGAAATGGAGTTTTATATCCTCATCTACGAAATTAAATCGTCTGGTGTTTAATCGAGTGAGACAATTAGATAAAACCGAAAGTAATCCCCAAACTGTATAAGTCTTGCATCATAAGATGTAGAGCTTTAAATGAAGTTTTGCCTCGGCAATTGTCATGATGAGCTCATCAGAAACATCCATCCTGTCTAACAACAAATGCCTCAAGGCTTTGGCATGGTGAATGGAATTTGCAATTGCGACTGGAGAAGAAGAATTCTTGATATTTCCGATAGCAAGACTTTCCAACTTTGGCCTATTCCGAAGTAAGAGACCAATGCCATGTTCTGTAATGCCATGATTGCCTTCTATGGAGATACCATAATCATTACGAAGAGCGCAATTAAGTGACAAAGCAACAAGAGACTCATCAGACATAATTCATATCCCTTCCATTTAAACGAATCCGTTTTAAAAGCTTGAGCTTTGACGCCAAAAATTCAATCCCATTATATGGAGAATCGCCTTCCGCAAAATTCCCCTTTATGCTTAGTTCTTCAAAATTGGGAAACAAATTTGCTATCACCACAAGATCATCATTAGGCAAATTACTCGTCACATCACAAGACAAAAACCTTTACTTTCTTCATATTTGGATTTGATCCCAATTCTCATAGACTCTAAGTCTTGGGCTTCTTATCTGTAACCGTTTCACCATCGTTTGACCGTTTCACCACCGTTTTGGCTCCAAACGGAGCTTAATTGTAAACTCCGTTTCAATTGATGTCAATCGCACCACTACCGCATCGTTCTACTATGTTAGAGTGGTAATATCCCACATTGGTTATGTTTGACATGACTGGGTGCCTTATATACATGGAGAGCCTCTCTTCCTATTGCCAATTGGTTTTAGGTTGGATGCTTAACAGGACAGACCTGAGCTCTGATACCATGTTAAGCATCCAACCTAAAACCAATTGGCATTAGGTGGAGAGGCTCTTCATGCATATAAGGCACCCAGTCATGTCAAATATAACCAATGTGGGACATTACCACTTTAACATACTAAACCCACCCTTGGTCATTATAACGGAGGGTTCGAATTCTTCGAAAATCCTGACTTAAGTCACGTAAATGAACAACTTTCATCGAAATCACCTTGAAAGCGGGTCAAGTTGACTGTTTTGAGTTGTGTGAATTGCTTTAGAAGTTGGGAGAGCATGTTAATATTGGGGTGAATAACATACAAACTTTCCTTGATGAGATCTGAGTATGCGAGGAAATTTTTCCAGACCAAAGATACAGTCTTCAAGTCTTCCTCGTTGAGACGATTGAATATTAATTGCCAGGACTCCGGTGGCAATTTTTCGTCACCACGGCGTGCTTCAGACGACTCTAAATCTGACATCTTCCAACCCCAAATCTTTGATGCTGATAAGAAGAGAGTTCCACTTTAAAAGCCTAATGACCTTAATTGAATGGTTGTTTTATAATTCTCCTCGATGTCGCCGACTGTCTACTTAGTCCAACAAGAATCTTATAAATATACGGGAAAATATCCAAATCTGGACTAAACGTTATGTGTTTGATCAAATTAGGCGTGATTCTTTTAATTGTTCCTAATAAGGCCTAAAACTAAATGGAATTTTGAAATTATACCTATTTTGGATTGAAAATTGCTGTGTCACACACACGCAGTTAACTCTGTGAGGTATAACATGTGTCAAATAAAGAAAATTTTAATCTATATGAAAGAATAATATAAATAAAAAATAAAAAAAATTACAAAAGAAGATTGAAGACGATGAACAAAAATCCATGAACTTGAAATTTACAAACACATATTTCATCTCCAAACATGAAATTACTAAAGAAGTAACAGAGTTTGCAAAAGAAAGAGGTGAAAGACTGTTATATTTTTCTGTATTGAGTTTTGTATATTTATAATGCATCTAATGGTTAGATTTAAGATGAATTACATTTTGAATACAAAAGCTAATTGAATAGGTTAAGGTATAATCTAAATATTATCTTATCGTGAAGTTGAATTTGAATTGTGATTCAAATACTTCCCTCCTATACTCCCCCGCAAGATGGAGGCACCATCAAGGACTCCAATCTTGGATACCAAAGTCTGAAGCCGTTGTTGGGACAATGCTTTGGTCAATGCATCTGCTAATTGTGCTTGAGAAGGAATGTGTTGAACTTTTAATTGACCTTGTCTAACTTTCTCTCTGACAAATAAATAATCCAAGGCAAGATGCTTCATCCTAGAGTGAAATACTGGATTAACACATGTGTAAGTTGCACTCAAGTTATCTCATAGAACAGTAGGTGGAGCAAGAGTATGCTTGAGATGAAGCTCAGACAACAAGAGATTGTATCTAATTTACTTCAGAAACTGCATAAGTTATTGCTCCATATTCTGCCTCAGTGGATAATCGAGCAATAGTGGTTTGTTTCTTGGAACTCCAAGAGATTGGAATGTTCCTTAACTTGATGACAAATGCAGATGTTGACCTTCTATCATCAGCATCACCAGCCCAGTCTAAATTAGTAAACACTGTAAGGTTGAAGCTCCTTTCTCTGTTAATGCTAAGTCCATGAAATAAGGTTCCTTTCAAATACCTTAGGACTTGTTTTAATGTTGAAAATGCAACTAAGTGGGCTTGTGCATAAACTGAGATAACTTGTTAATTGTAAAAGAGATGTCTGGCCCTGTTAGATTCAAATATTGAAGTGAACCAACAATTTTTCTATATTCTTCTACATCAGCTGTTGCACTTCCATCATTAGGCTTCAATAGGATTGTAGTAGAGAGAGGAGGGTTTGCTGCTTTAGCCCCTGTCATGTTAGTTTTATCAACTATTTCAGCAATATATTTATGCTAAGAAAGAAACAAACCAGTGGTGGTTGGCACAACTTCAATAGCAAGGAAAAAATTTCAAGTGACCGAGATCCTTAAGAGAGAATTCAGAAGCAAGATCATGTACAAACTTGTGAGTGAACCAGTTTTGATTGCCTGTAAGTATTATGTCATCAACATAGATGAGCTTATAAGCAAGGACATCACCTTTCTGATAGATGAAAAGAGAATGATCTGACTTTGAATTTGAGAAACCATACTGCAAGAGATAAGTACTAAGTGTTGAATACCACGCCCTTGGTACTTGTTTCTGGCCATAGATAGCCTTTTGCAGCTTGCATACATAACCAAGTTTGGACTTGTCATGTCAGAGAGGTGGTTTGGTTATATAAACCTCTTCTTCAAGCTTGCCTTTTAGAAAGGCATTATTCACATCAAATTGATGGAGCGGCCAGTTATTTGAAACTGCCAAGCAAAGTATCGTCCTCACTGTAACTAGTTTGACAACGGGGCTATAGGTTTCATTAAAGTCAAGACCAGGTCTTTGAGTAAAACCCTTTGCTGCAAGACGTGCCTTATACTTGGAAATTGAGCCATCAGGGTTCCTTTTAATTCGAAATACCCATTTGCACTTCACACTTATCCTGTCCGTTGGAGATTCTGCCAGTGACCAAGTCTCTTTTTTTACAAGAGCATGAAGTTCACCAAGCATTGCTGCCTTCCACTCAGGAACTTTAATAGCCACTGTTGCACTTGTTGGTTCAGTAGATTGCGCAATTGGATGCTTTGTGGTAGTAAAGAGCTTCTTTGGCTTGAATATATTATTCTGAAACCTTCTTGTCATATGGTGAGTTCGCTGAGGTGCAACATTAGTAGGAACAACAATATGCAAAGGCTCAAAAGTTTGTAAATGAGAAGTTTGAGATGTAGAATCTGTTACCTCATTGTCATTTCTGATATCCGAGACTTGCACTGGAGAGATAGGACTTGTGGGAGCATTTGTGCTTTCTGGAATGGCAATGGCAATTGGTATAGATGAAGCAATCTGAATATCACAATAAGACTCAACAGGTGAGAGTAAATCAGATGGTGGAAAGCCTGAAAACTTGAGTTTGCTGAATGGAAATTGCTGCTCATCAAAGAGAACATGTCTCACTGTATATACTCTCTATGTGTGTGGCTCAAGACAATAATAAGAACTTTGGTGCTTTGAGTATCCAAAAAAATATGCAGGTCTAGGATATTGGCTCTAACTTGTGTGAATTATAGGGTTTTAGCCAAGGGTAACAGAGGCATCCGAAAGTCTTAAGTTTTTGGTAGTTTGGTGTTTGGTGAAAAAACATCTCAAAAGGGCTTTTGCTGTTAAGCACTGGTGTAAGGAGTTTGTTTAAAAGGTATGTGGCTGCTGAGAAGGCATAAGTCCAGTAAAAGAGGTGCATAGAGGCTTGGTTAAGTAATGCCAAGCGAGTCTCTACAATACTTATGTGCCTTCTTTCAAGAACAACATTATGTTGTGGTGTATGGGGAGGTGTCTGAAGATGTTGGATTCCAGTTGATTCAAGGCATGATTTTCAACTTTTCAAACTCTCCCCCGCAATCTGAATACAAAGTCAAAATGGGATTGTCAAAATATTTCTCAATAACTGTTCGAAATTTCAGAATAAACAGTGTACACTTTCAGATTTTTGCTTAAGAGGGAAAAGCCAGGTATATTTGGAAAAGTGATCCACAAAGGCAACATAATATGTATAGCCATTAATTGATTTAATACGACTAGGACCCCAAACATCGACATAAATATCTTCAAGTGTGGGAGAAGAAGTGATTGAAGAAGTAGCAAATGGGAGTTTGTGCATTTTATTAAATGAGCAAGAATTACCCAAACATTTTGACAACTTGTCAGAACAAGGAAGGGAAAACGAATTAAGCAAAAAACTTAGAACTTTTGAAGAAGGATGCCTTAAGCGTTGGTGCCAAATATTTGAGGTAGTTTTGGTGCCAACATATGCAAGTGCATTGCTGGTGATGAGTGGTTTTGCTGACTGAAACTCGTAAATCTCATCCCTACTTAGGCCTTTGGCTAGTGCTCGTCTCGAATCCAGATCCTTGACAAGGTAATGACATGGAAAAAATTCAACAGAGGCTTGATTAGTTTTGCAAAACTTGGAAATAGAAATAAGGTTTCTACTTGCTTTTGGTACACACAAAACATCATTTAAAGTAAAGGATGAGTTTTGAGAGGGTAAAGAAGTGGAACCCGTGTGTGATATCTACAAGCCAGTGCCATCACCAATAACTAATTCATCCCAACCTGTGTACTTATTGAGATTGAGATTCCTCAAGTCTGTAGTTACATGATGTGAGGCCCCTATGTCAAGAAGTCAGCTTGTCTGAGGCTTTGAATTTGCTGATGTGGCAACCTGAGCAGAGGCCTGAGTAGTACTTTTAGGCCTTAGCTCATAGCAGTTCTTGGCTGTGTGACCAGTTTCGTCACAGAATTGACAAACTGGTTTGGAATTGTAGTTCGAGTATTCGTTTTTGCATTGATTTTTTATGAACATATGCACCATTAGTTCTATTTGATGAAAAATTTATGTAAGCTTGCCTGTTTTGAGGAAATCGTTGAGCCACATGTGCACTATGCATGGTGATTTCAGCTGAATTTTGCCTTTGGAGAAAGCCCTCATACTCAGTCATTTTGTCCAATAGTTCCTCAAAGGAAATTTTGCTTTCTTTAGCCCTGATTCTAGCGGATATCTCTCTGTACTCCGCTGCAATTCCATTCAAAACATGGATGACTAAATCATCTTCATGAACAGGTGAATTAATACATGCTAATTCATCTGTAGTGTGTCTGATACACTGAAAATATGCTTGAATAGACTTTGATCCTTGTGGCTGAAGAAGCTTTTCTCTCAATTGCATCATCCGAGACCTGGATTGATTCCCATACATCGATTGAATTTTATCCCATGCACTTTTTGAAGATGTGCAGGAAGCAAAGAAGGGGACTACAGTCTTTGTAGCCGAGGCAATGATGCGATGTAACAATAATTGATATTGGATCCAGTGATCAAACCCTGGGATGGCAATAAGAATAGCAGCATCGTCTTTGGAAGGTATTTCTGACGGTGGACAAACCTTTGATCCATCAATATAGCTTGTGAGGCGATGGCCTGTCAAAAGAGATGTAAACTGTGCTCTCCATGAAGGGAAATTGGGTGGATTGAGTTTAATGGGTAGCTATGCGGCAGCGTTGATAGTAATCAGAGAAGGGAGGCCATTGGTTTGGTTAATTGTTTGATTGTTTGTGGTAAGAAGAGTGGGGGTTGTAGATGAAGCAGTCGACATTGAGGGAGAAGAGGAATGAGAGTGTTATGTTTTTCTGTATTGAGTTTTGTATATTTATAATACAAAGCTAATGGTTAGGATAAAGATGAATTACATTTGAATACAAAAGCTAACTGAATATGTTAAGGTATAATCTAAATATTATCTTATCTTATCGTGAAGTTGAATTCGAATTGTGATTCAAATATTTCCCTCCTATAATTATCTCCTCGTCTGTCTCAAATGTCTAAGACTTGATTTGACATTATATTTGGAGATAAAAATGGTGCTTTTCACCTCAAATGCATAAGCAAATAAGTCTTGATTTGTCTTAAAAGCTTATTTTGACCATAAAAGCCAAAACAAGCTAGAAAGCTGATCTTGAGGTGCTTTTGCATTTGAAAAGTGCTCTTGGACATTAGATAAAAAATAACTTAAATATTTTTTCTATTTCCATTTTAACTAATATCATTTTTAGATATTTTATCTTTCTACCACATTTTTATAAATATCAAATAGTATTAATTACATTTTTCTCCCTCAATTTTGGGGCCGTTTGGCATCGTTTTCGTTTTCTTTTTTTTTTTGTTTCGTTTTCGTTTTCTTTTTGTTGCGTTGTCAATTTTTTGAAAATAAAAACATGTTTGGATATACAATTTTGTTGTATGCTTTTAAATAAAAAAGTTTTGTAAAAAAAAGTAAAAATGTATGTGAGTTACTTTTCATAACTGTGCTTTCTGTGTTTTGGAAGTGTTTTGGAAAAACATGAAAACACAAAATTTTTGCTTCCACTTTTATCCAAAACACTGATTCTGTTTCCAAAATTTTTGAAAACGGAAACAACATGTCAAACATGTTTTCACTG
The DNA here is from genome assembly GCA_001974825.2 of Corchorus olitorius. Lineage (NCBI taxonomy): Eukaryota > Viridiplantae > Streptophyta > Magnoliopsida > Malvales > Malvaceae > Corchorus > Corchorus olitorius. The sequence continues at coordinate 12,783 of AWUE01012419.1, forward strand.
TTTTGTTTCCAAAAACCAGAAAATTGGCAACAAAAAACAGGAAACAGAAATAATGCCAAACAGAAAACACTTTTCAAAAGCACAAGCCAAGCTTTTTCAAATCGCAACCTTAATACCAAACTAAGCCCAAACTCCAACTCAAGGAGAATAACACAAATATTTTAACCTCTTCAAATCTCACCTCAGATTCAAAAATTTTACTTGTTATTCAACCAAAATTTTCTTTTCAGTAATCAAAAAGCGATGAACCTAGAGAAACAACCCAATAATATTTTTTTCTCTAAAAACAAACCCAGAAAACCCCAATTCTATAACCCCTAGCTTCTAATAATTACTTCAACCAAATTTAATTTGAACATAAGAATCGAATATTCCAAGAAAATAAAATCACAATATACTAGTAAAATAAAAAATCATGCCAACTAGTTTTAAATTTATATGATGGAATTTACAATACCTAGAGGAAAAGAAAAATAAAATCGTTGCGATTTCTTCAAGTTTGATTGTTAGCTAACAAGCTGATAAAAAGAACAAGCTCTTTACACTCAATTCATGCACTGTTCAAAGATAACTTTTCTTCAAGGAAAGCCAAGTTACTAGTTACTAGTAGATAATATCGATTCCAGCAGATCACCACAATCTACCTGATTACAAACCTCACATATTACCATGTTAATAATTAATTTTGTCTACAAAAATTCCAATGGTTACACAAATACAGACAATTGATGCTTCAGCCTTTGTAGGTAATCAAGCCTCCAATTGCACGGCAGTGCCCCAAAATGCTTCACAGAAAATAAAGAAGACATAGATAATTTAGTAAATGGTTATATGCTTGAATGGGAATCGGAATCCTTACGTATTTTGGGCAGTTTCTGGCCACTTTAATGCTAAAGCCTTCCTGGAGGCACGCATATTTTCAGCTTCTGGATAAATCCTTTTCTTCTTTCTTTTTCCTCTCTTTCCTAAACCTAACTGATCCCTCTCTCCCTCTTCCCTAACCCTAACAAATTTTGCATCTTAAAAATTAAAACCACGATTTCTCCCCATCCCTTGACCAAGCCTCAATGCTCTGATGTTGTTAGAGGCTTCCCAAAACTCTGGTTTAATTCACTAAGACCTTCTTTTTGCAACCCTCTTCAATTTCACCAATTAGATTTTGGATATATTTGCCATAGCCAAAAACTCCCAAATTTTGAGCTATAAATCAAGAAACTTCTCTGTCCATGCTTTCAAATGGCTTCAGTTGAATCAATTCTAGAGTAAGCAATCTCTAAATCGAGAGGTCAAGAAGAAGGTATGCCTCAATTGCAGTGTGAACACACCTAATATTAGGTTTGGAGAAAGGGAGATGCTGCCAAGTTGGGATGGAGCCATGGAGGTGTCGCATCTGACTTGTTCACTACTCTCCCAAGGATCTTTCCCAACTTAGTAGACTCTACATTATCTATTCCCAACAATATTGCAGATTTGCAGAATTCTTTTTTATTTTATTTTGCATTTCAGGGCTAGAAAGTTGTCATCTTCAGACTCTTGTAAGTTGAGGTTGGCTTTTTATTTGATCTAGTATTTTCTTTTGTAAAGACATTCTTTGTTTTTCGCAAGTTGACCTGTGTTTATTTTCTCTTTTTTTTTCTTTGTTGAAATTAGAACTGGAATTTTAATCTATGGTATTGTGTTGGAAAAATTAAAGCATTACATGTTTGGGCCTAAAATGAGCTTTTAGCCGTATTAGGATTGGTGTATATGGGTTTTTTTTTTAATGAATCTAACAATGGGATTTGATATTTTTCAAGAAAAGTTGAAAGTATTCTTGAAAGTTCAAAATGTTCATCTTTTGTTCTTGAAAAAAGTAGTGTTTTATCCATTTTTAGATAGAAAATCTTAAAATTTTGTGTTTTTTTTTTATTTTCTATAAAAAATTTTATAAAGAAAATCCATTTTTTAAATTTTCTATAAAAAATTTTTCTAGAAAATCATGAAAATTCGCAAAATCCATGTGTCAACTGCCACGTCATCACATAACCTTCCATGTCATCACTTTAACGCCCCATTTAACAGAGGGACTCAACTGACCCAAAGTTGTAAGTAGAGGGACTAAATTGATCGCTTTTTTAGTAGAGGGACGAAATTGATTTTTTTGCGAAAGTAGAGGGACCTCACGGGTATTTTGACCGGAGTAAGAGAAACTTTGAAATCTGCAAGAAGATAGTTGATCCACTGTATATCACAGGCTGTAGATGCTAAAGCTCTGTATTCAGCCTCTGAAGAACTTCTACTGACAGTATTCTGCTTCTTGGATTTCCAGGAAATCAATGAAGTTCCAAGAAAAATGCAGAAGCCTGTAATAGATTTTCTAGAATCAACACAAGTACCCCAATCACTATCACTGTATGCAGTGAGTTTCAAAGCACTGTCAACAGGGAAGAAAAGACCTTGTCCTATGGTTCCTTTTAGGTAATGTAGAACTCTATGTACTGCAACTAGATGATCATATGTTGGCTTGTCAAGAAATTGTGCAAGTTGCTGTACATCAAAGCTTATGTCTGGCCTTGTTGTTGTAAGATACTGTAATTTGCCAATAAACTTTCTATACTTAGAAGAATCTTCCAAAAGAACTCCTTTATCTTTAGATAATCTTGTATCAGGTAAAATGGGTGTAGGCACTAATTTAGCATCTAAGAACTGTGCTTCTTTTAAAAGATCCAAAGTGTACTTCTTCTGACAAAGATTGATGCCTTTATCAGACCTAGCTACCTCCAACCCCAGAAAGAATTTGACTTCTCCCTGGTCCTTAATAGTAAACTCATTATGCAAAAATCTCTTAATAGCAAGCGCTTCTTCAAAGTTATCACTTGCAATAATGCAATCATCCACATATACTAAAAGAGCTGTAAAACTAGTTTCAGTATTCTTGATGAAAAGAAAATGATCAGCTGAAGATTGTTGAAAACCATAAGATAATAGAGTTGTAGTCAATTTCGTATTCCATTGCCTACTAGCCTGTTTTAAACCATAAAGAGATTTGATTAACCTACAGACTTTGTTTGGTTCTGCAGAATAACCTTCAGGAAGTCTCATGTATACTTCTTCTTCTAAATCTCCATGCAAAAATGCATTGTTTATATCTAACTGTTGTAAATGCCATCCTTTAATAGCAGCTAAAGAAAGCAATAATCTAACAGTAGTCATCTTAGCTACTGGGCTGAAAGTATCAAGGAAATCAATACCTTCTTGCTGTGTGTATCCCTTTGCTACTAATCTGGCTTTATATCGTTCAATTGTGCCATCAGCTTTTCTTTTAATCCTGTAGACCCATTTGCAGCCTATAGCAACCTTTCCTTTTGGTAAATCAACTAACTTCCATGTATCATTCTTCTGTAAAGCTGTAATTTCTTCTTGCATAGCATGTTGCCAATTAATGTCTTGTGCAACTTCTTTATAGGATTTTGGTTCAACTTGTTGATCCAGTGCAAAAGAAAAGGCTTTATGCTTGCCATTTAGTTGAGAATAAGTGAAAACATGATCCGGAAGATGAAGACTTGTTTTGTTAGATGCAACTGCAGAACATTTGAAGTTAACTAGGTAAGGTGGTTTTGTTTTGAGTCTAGTACTTCTTCTGAGCTGTTGTTATGGTTGATTGATGATTTGTGTTTCATGTTGATCTTGCAACAAGGGTAAAAGAGGTGCAGGTAATGATTGAGAAGGATTTGAGGTTTGTGTTTCGGGAATTTCTGTATGAACAGGATGAATGTCTTCAAGAACTGGATGAACAGATGGAGGACTTTGAACATCATGAGGACTGATATTGTTGTCTGCAGTTTGATTATGCTGAAAAATAACATTATTTTGGACTAAACCATCTTCATCTTGAAAAGAGTTGATATTTTGTACATTTGGTAAAATTGTTGTCATTGAACTATCTGCAATTTGAAGAATGCTAGAATTTCTATTCTGCAGTTTGTTAGTGATAAAAAAAAAGGGAAAATGTCTTCATAGAATATGACATCCCTAGAGAGAAATATCTTGTGAGTGTCAAGATCATACAATTTATAGCCTTTAACAGTAGGATTAAAACCAATAAAAATGGTCTTGATACTTCTGTATTCAAATTTATTCTTAATATTAACATGGTTTGATGCATAAGCAAGACATCCAAAAACTTTAATATGATCAATGGGAGGTGGTGTGTTAAATAATACTTCATATGGAGAGACATTGTTAATGACAGGAGTTGGCATACGATTTATTAAAAAAACAGAATGCAAAACACACTCTCCCCAGAAGTATATAGGTAATTGAGCATGAAATCGCAAAGCTCTAGCCACATTAAATATGTGTTGATGCTTCCTTTCTACCACACTGTTTTGTTGTGGTGTCTTTACACAAGATGTTTGATGGACTATACCTTTGTCATTAAAGTAGTCAGGAACGTTAAATTCCTGACCATTATCAGACCTAACACACTTAACAGTCACATTAAATTGAGTAAAAACAAAGGTTATGAAATTCTGCATTAGTATACGAGCTTCAGATTTGTGTTTCATTAAAAACACCCAAGTGTATCTGGTAAAATCATCAACAATAGTTAAGAAATACCTATGTCCTCTAAGAGTAGGAGCATAGTTATCTCCCCAAATATCAATAGGAATGAGATCAAAGGCAGATTTGCTTACAGTGCTACTAGTAGGAAAAGGTAATCTCTTCATTTTTGACATGTGACAAACATTACAATTGTCAATGGAAGAAACAGAAGGAACTAAAGACTTTAATCTCACAAAGGAAGGATGACCAAGTCTTCTATGCCATAGAAAAGATTCTTCCTTATTATAAGAAACTGTATTTACAATAGAAGGAAACGGATTTTGATTAGTAGTAAAAGCATCAGGTAAAAGCTTTTTGGAATTCAATTTGTAGAGTCCTTGATTGAGCTCAGCAGCCCCAATCATTCTCCATGGTCGAATTCCCTGAATCAGACAATAATTTTTTAAGACTATAATGCAGCAGTTTAAATCAAGGGCTAACTTACTAGCAGAAATAAGGTTGAAAGTGAATTGAGGAACATATAAGACATCATGTAAAACTAGAGAATCACTTAACCTTATTGTGCCTATGTGAGTTACCTGAACTTTAGATTTATTAGGTAAATGCACAAAAACATTATAGACAGGCTTAACAACATAAAAAACATTTAAAGAACTAGTAATGTGATCAGTTGCTCCTGTATCTAAAACCCATTCACTGGAAGATATGCTAACAATATTAGAAACATTTAATGAGATATGATTATGTGTATCATAATTATGAGAAAAAGAACCTGAAAAAGATGGATTTGAATTCCTGGAAGAACTAGGCATGGTGACAACATTGACTTGATGATTACTTCCTGGCATGCCCTGAATCATTAACATTAATTGGTCATATTGTTCTTTAGTGAACTGATATGCCAATGGTGAAGGTGCAGGAGTCTGATATGCAGGATAAGAAGGGACTTGTTCTTGTTGAATATCTGAAGAGGGAAAAACTGCCATGGATTGAACTTGATCTTCAACCGTTACTGCATTTGCAAATCCTTGATGAGAGACTGGCTTCTTGGAATTGCGAGTGTTGTAGCAGCAGGGTACCCATGTTTCTTATAACACTTATCAACAGTGCGCCCCTCTTTGCCACAAAAAGAACACATGGGCCTTTTAGAATTGTTGAAAGACTTCTTGGGTACAGGACCACCCTTAACTGCCACTGCAGTTATTTCAGAAGAATTTGGAACAGAAAAGACAGGATTGGAAACCATTGCAGATCTCTCTTGTTGAATAACAAGAGAATAGGCTTTATTCAGAGAAGGCAAAGGATCTAAGAGCAAGATCTGGGTTTTGACAGCTAGCATAAACTTCTGAAAGACCTTTGATGAAGACAATGAGTTGATAATTATCATGAAACTCCCGAACCTTCTTGGCCAAAGAGCAAGAACAGATTGGAGCACAATTACAAGCAGTAATGGGACGCAAAATATTCAACTCATCCCAAAGGACCTTCAATCTTGTGAAATAGTCATGAACAGACAATGTTCCTTGAGTAATATTGTAAATTTCACATTGTAAATCAGAAATGCGAAAAGAATTTGTCTGGGAAAACCTAGACTTCAAATCATTCCAAATATCATTAGCCAAACAATGGACTGAGCAATTGAAGGAGAAACTGAATGTACCAGCCAATAAATCATTAAATTGTTGCAATGTTGCCAAGCAGGAAACAAGAAATGATCTCGAGCAGGAGTCGGCAACGAACCATCAATCAAATGAAGCTTATTCTTGGTAAGCAACGCCATTTTCATGGCTCTTTCCCAAGAGTGATAGTTGGGACCAGTAAGAACAGTAGAGACAAGAACAAGAGTTGGATTTTCACTGGCATGGATGTAATAAGGACTATCTTCAAGCCTTGAAGTAGCAGAGGATGCCATTGAAAGGGAAAAGAGAAAGAAAAACGCAAGAAAGAAAGGAAAAAGAAAGGAAAGAAACCTGTTTGGTTTCTAAGAAAACAAAGGAAAATCTGGAAAATAAATCAGAAAGAAGAAAGAGAAAGCAGCGGAAAAGAAAAACAGAGAAAATTTCTCTGATACCATATCAGAATCAATTGAAAGAGGAGCAAAAAGTACAGCTTACAAGTATTCCTCATCCTTATATACATAGGAAGCCCTTAAACATAGCTAACTAAATAACTAAGTAACTAACTACTAACAATCAACTAACTACTAACTAATTAGTATAGAGTAAAACTACACCGTTTTATACTCTAATAAGTTTAAAGATACAAAGTTCCGATGAAGGTCAGCAATAACAAAAGAAGGGAAATTGAAGGTACAATGTATACAACTATAATAACAACATAGAAATCCCCACCAGAATCTTGAAGCAGCATCATTAATTTCAGTGCAAAAACTTTTAGGACACTTGAAACAGGACATCATGTATATGGGAATGTGATTGAGCCAAAATTGACCCTATTTTTATGCCTATTTTACTATGTTTTTAGACCCATTTATGCTTAATTATATGCTATTTTATTAATATTTGTGTTTTTAGTCTTTAAGTGATGTGAAATTGATAATTTGTTATTTTTTACTATTTTTGTAGCTATTTTGATGACTTTTTACACAGATTTGAGCAAAGCAATTTTGAGCATAGATTTGGAGATTCGAAGTTCGTGTTTGAAGACCATTTGAAGATAATTTGAAGACTTGAAGACCATTGAAGATTTATTTCAAGAGGAAGAATTGAAGAATTGGAGTTTTAATTGAAGACAAGTCATGAAGAAGCCCTCAAGCTTTGGTATTTATGGATAATTTATATGGGAAGATACTCAACCCATATAAAATATTAATTGGAATTAAAATCCCAATTAATGACTCCTAAATCCAAGGAAATACCAAAATCCCGTAGATTCCCGATTCTAGTCCTAACAGGATTAGGATTCAGGAGCAGTTTTGGTAGAAAAATCATAACTTTCTGCTCAGACATCCGTTTGAAGCCCATGAGTACTCGTTGGAAAGCTAACTCCGAGATCTACAACTTTCCTTTGAAGTCCAAGACCCAGTTCTGCCGTTTTCAAGTCCGAAAATGCTGTTGAAGTTTCTGCACGAATTCAGCAAAATTTCAGGATCCTATTTTAACTTGGATTCTACTCTAGGATGACTTTTAATCCAACTTGGACTCTAAGTTAGACCCCTAAACCGACTTAGACCCCTTTCCAAGTTAGGATTGGAATTCCTAGGGTTATTTCCACTATAAATAGGCACCTCCTGTATCACAAATCACACATCAATTCACAAAATTCTCTTTAGATTTATTTTCTAGTTTTTCTTCTAGTTTTGAGGCAAAGGGTGCGCTACCCCCTATACCCATAGGGAGGTGCGGCATACCTAGCTATTTTGTCAAGGAGATTTCGCCCCTCCAAGGTCCTGTAAGTACTCTTATGCCGCTCATGAATTTTCCCGAATCCATGAGGAGCTAAATTCTTAATACTTCTGATCCTTTGGTGAATTCAATCAATTAAATATGGTGAGATTTTTGTTCTTATAATTTGGTATTTTATTCTTGATAGATAGCATGTTAAACTCTGTTATAATTCTACAATCTTGATTTTTATTGATTTGTTCCAGCCGGTAAAGAGGTAATTTGAGAGATTGTTGGCTAGATCCAAACAATAAGGCTTGCGCATGAGTTTGATCGTATGTAGCGAATTAGCTGCGCTTGACGGCGGGTTAATTGGGTTTGCATGCCAGTGATCAGATTTATCTGGTTGTTGTATGGTTTTATTTATTAAGCATGTGTGAAAGAATTAATAAAACTTAATGCTTTGAATCCTAGCAAATCTTTAAGGCTTTGCGGCTAATCGATGAGTTAGGAGGGAAAAGGGTAATTTAAGCTCTTGCGAGAAATCTTACCTAAATAGCATGTTAGGGTTTTCCCTAGGCCAGTTATCATCTTGAATTTAATATTGAATTTATCTTTTAAATCAAGGACCCATAATGAATTTGATTGTTTTCTACCATTGGTGAAGAAGTATATCCTTAATTATTATTTTCTTTCTTATCTGCTATAGACTTAGACTTAGTTTACTTTGCTTTGTTTTCTAGTTTAATTGTTTTCTGTTTAATTGCTTTCTGTCAACCTCTGTTTTCTGTGTTCTGTTTTGAGAGATTTTAAAAACTGAATTTTCGGATAAAGTCTATCACCCTTCTCTGTGGGATCGACCCCTGCTTACCCTATCTACTTAGTTAGGATTTTGTGGGGATTATTTTTATGTTTGCTGACGACCGATCATAAATTTTGGCGCCGTTGCCGGGGAAGGAAAATAGACTCATCTGGAGACGAATCCTGAGAATTTTCTCTTTGTGTCTGCGTTTCTGCGTCTTTAATCTTAAAAAAAAAAAATTATTTTG
>AWUE01012420.1:0-24077 GCA_001974825.2 Corchorus olitorius
AAATGAACTCATGATCCAAATTATGCCTCTTCATCAAATAGGCCGATTGAAACTGTCTTTACTATGGAAGAATTCAAGGCTCCATCGCCATTAAAGGAAATCAAGGATCCGGTAGATGGTCAAGGTGAAGACAAAATTGTGATTATTGCTTCTGATTCTGAGTCAAGTGATGCTTCTTGTGATAAAGAGGAAGAAGAGGTTAACCAAGAAAAAGAGGTTGAGGAAGAGCTTCATCCTTTACCTTGTTCGATGCAACGAGATTAGTGATCAGATTACTAGCTTAAGAGATGATTTTAATAATATAATTGGAAATTTGGATGACCTCTTCAATTTATTGGAGAAGGCTCTGAATAAACCAATTTAGGTTTAGATTTAAATTTCTTGTTTTTAGATTTAAGATTTATTTTTATGCATCTTAGGATTAGTTATCTAGTTTATGCTTTAATTTTCCTTTATCTTATGTTTTTATTTTTCAAGTTTCATTAATAAACTATCTATCCAGTTTTATTTCTCTATCACTTTAATTTTCTATTGCCTTTATGTCTGAGTAATCTTCATCAAGCCATCAGGTATGTTTTCTTGAACCTTAACTCTTTATTTTTGGTAAGATATTATAGCATGAATTGTTTGCTTTTATATTGAGGACAATGTGAATTTTAAGTGTGGGGGGGTGATTACTTGATAGGTTTAGGTTTATTGCTTGAATAATTGAGTCATATGCTATTTTTTGCATGAGAACTTAGGATAGAAAATTGTTTGTTTTTGGATTGTTTTTGGATTGATTATTCCCCAATTTTTAAAAAAAAAAATTTAAAAAAAATTGATTTTCGAATTTAAAAAAAAAAGTTTTGAGAATTTTGAATTTTTCATGCATAAATTGATTATGGCTACTTAAGAATGATGATACTTGTTATGTCTTGATTTTTGAATTTAGTATTATTATTATTCTTTGTTATTTTGATTTCATGATTGGATTGATTCTTTGATGAGTGTGTGAGTTCAAATTGATCTTTAGAAAAATTGATTTTTAATTAACTTATACATTGATTTGCTAAGGGACTAGCAAAGTTCAAGTGTGGGGGAATATGATTGAGCCAAAAACAACCCTATTTTTATGCCTATTTTACTATGTTTTTGGATCTATTTATGCTTAATTATATGCTATTTTGATGATAATTGTGTTTTAAGTTCTTAAGTGATGTGAAATTGAGAAATTGTTATTTTTCACCTCTTTTGGAGCTATTTTGATAACTTTTTACACAGATTTTACGAAAGCAATTTTGAGCATAGATTTGGAGATTCGAAGTTCGTGTTTGAAGACCATTTGAAGATAAATTGGAGACTTGAAGACCATTGAAGATTTATTTCAAGAGGAAGAATTGAACAATTGGAGCTTTAATTGAAGACAAGCCATGGATAAATTCTCAAACTTTGGTATTTATGGATAATTTATGTGGGAAAATACTCAGCCCATATAAAATATTAATTGGAATTAAAATCCCAATCAATGACTCCTAAATCCAAGGAAATATCAAAATCTCGTAGATTCCCGATTCTAGTCCTAACAGGATTAGGATTCAGGAGCAGTTTTGGTAGAAAATTCATAACTTTCTGCTCAGACCTTCGTTTGAAGCCCGTGAGTACTCGTTTGAAAGCTGACTCCGAGATCTACAACTTTCTTTTGAAGTCCAAGACCCAGTTCTGCCATCTTCAAGCCCAAAAATGCTGTCGAAGTCACTGCACGAATTCAGCAAAAATTCAGGATCCTATTTTGACTTGGATTCTACTCTAGAAAGACTTTTAATTCAACTTATGCTTGTATAAATTACTAGTTCTTAATGCTTTGATCCCTAGCAAATCTTTAAGGCTTTGCGGCTAATTGATTAGTTAGGAGGAAAAAGGGGTAATTTAAGCTCTTGCGAGTAATCTTACCTAATTAAGGTGATTTAGGATTTAATTCCGACAAGCTATTCTTTGTTTTCATAATTATTAAATATCAATGATCCATGTTATAATTGTCAAGAGGGATATTAATTCTATGTTGGAGGTTTTTATCAATTGTTTTCTTAATTATTCACTGCTTTCTTGTTAATTGTTTTCTTTAATTTTCTTGATTATTTTCTTGATTGATTTTAATTACTAGTTTGATTAGGTTTAATTTCACTGTCAAAATTCTATTTAATTTGTTTAATTGTTTTAGGAAAAAGATTAATAACCTATTTCTCTGTGGGTTCGACCCCTACTTGCCCTATCTGCTTTAGTTAGGAATTTGTTGGGAATTTTATTTTTATGATTTGTTGACGACCGATCAGTGCTTAATATGATGAACATGCTTCATGAGAAATGATTGTGATGAAACTAAATTGGGCAAACTTAATAAAACAAGGGACATAAAAATGCTATTTCACAACTAGAATTATTACTAAGAAGGCCCAAGCTATGTAATACTAATGCAACCAATACTGAATTGTTAAATGAAGGTAAACCATGAAAAATGCAGAAATGCCTAAGGTGCATATTAAGATTTTTTGGCTTTTTCAAATGCAATCTTAACTAGAGATATCAGAGAAGCAGACAATAGGGAATCTGCAAAGAACACAGCTTATAAATGCAATGTCAATGAGGAGGACTTTGTTTCCATCTTCTTTAAAGACTCACGTTCAGAAGAAGATAAGGGAAAACAACCTCAGGGGGAAGTGGAAGAAAGGAAAGGCAAGAGAATCAGAAATGAACAAACAACTAGTGACACTGATTCTGAAGACGGGAGAAGAATCAAACAGATGATGCAGAACCTGGAAATGGAAGAAGATGCAACTACACAAGGGGTTGGGAGACCAGTGATCATCAGGGAACCTCAACAAGTGGAGCTCTGGTTAAGGTAGTATGTCCCAAAACAGCCTCCCCCAAACCAATGAGTCTAATCAACTGGAATGTTAGAGGCATTAGTCAACCTCTAACAATTCAACAAGGTAGGGACCTGAAAAAAAAAATAGTCCTTCTGTTTTTTTCATTATGGAAACTAAATCCCCTGTAGAAAAAGCAAGAAAGCTCACTAAGAGCTGGGGTTTTCATTATAGTTTAGGTTCATTGGCTGTAGGGCGTAGTGGTGGTACACTCCTTTTGTGGAATGACCCTGTAACGGTTACAAGTATTTCTATCAATGAATATGTTATTTTGTTGTATTTAGAATTGGGTAAAATTAGAAGCTGGGTAACTTGCATTTATGGTTGCCCAAAGTTGAGAAATAGGATGAAAGTGCGGGAACAGTTGGCTAACTTTAGCTGTAACTGATACGAATCTAGTTGTGATAGATTCAAATCTACCTTTGAAATCTCAAAAGACCAAACTTGAAACTCCAAATTCTAGACTTGATGAAATCGATAGTCTTCCCAATGATCCAATCTTCTTTCGTCGGGATCAATTAGACCTGCAATTGACATCCTAAGATCACAAGAAACACAACTAGATAATCACTATTTAATTGTTTGCTAGGACTCTAGAAGATTGAAGAGATCCTAAGTATGCTCAAACTAGAACAATGGAGCTAAATTCTCAAAAGAACTCTCCCTTTGATCGATAAACTTAACTTGTGTTTACGAGAGGGATATGGAACCCTTATATAGTAGTAAGGGACGTCCTAACCCTAATCCTAAAGAAGTATGGGCGGCTATAAGGCCTTACAAGCCCAAAATAAAAGACAAGGAAAACTAGTCCAAGTCCAACTAGGAAAAATAAATAACAAAGCATAATTAAACAAGGATTGGACTTAGTCAAACAAGGCCCAATTCTAATGTCATCAAAACATAAAAATAAGCTAATCTAAGATAGAATAAGGCCTCATAAGGCCGATTAGACCTAAACAAGCCCAATTAGGTCTCAATCGCAAGTAAGGTAAGAAACTTGTCTTCAAGTGGTTTCTTCATGCTCAAATCATCTTCAAAGGTCTTCAATTGAACTTCAATAAGCCTCATATCTTCAAGACGAGTTCGAACAAGGCCCATAAGTGCATCCTTGAATCTCTTAGGTCTTGCTCTTGTCATTGGCCCTTTAGGTAAGCTTAATGGATCAAATGGCATCTTCTTGGTGCTTGGAACATGATCATCGACATCTCCTTGGTCTCCATGAATCTTCATGCTTCCTTGCAACCCTTGCACATCCTCTCCTTGCTCTTCATGCTTGTCTTCAAGTCCATGATAAGCCTTGGGCGCTTCATCCCCTCCCCCTTGAAGAAGATTTCTCCTCAAATCTGCATCATTGTCAAAAAAAGACAAGTCAGCAACATTAAAGGTAGCACTTACATTACCACACGCACTAGGAAGATCTAGCTTGTAGGCATTGTTGTTGATCCTCTCCAACACTTGGAAGGGTCCATCTCCTCTTGGTAAAAGCTTGGATTTCCTCTTCTCATGAAACCTCTCTTTCCTTAAAAGTAACCAAGCCCAATCTCCAGGCTCAAAGATAACTTCTTTGTGCCCCTTGTTAGCCATCTTCATGTAATGTTGAGTTTTTCTCTAAATTTGCGCTCCAACCTTCACATGAAGTTCTCTAACAAATTCAGCTATCCTTTTACCATCCATGTCGACTTGCACACTCAAAGGTAAACTTATCAAATCTAAAGGAGTTAAAAGATTAAAACCATACACAATTTCAAAAGGTGAATAATCAGTAGTATTATGTATGCTCCTATTGTATGCAAATTCAACATGAGGCAAACAATCCTCCCAAGTTCTTAAGTTCTTTTTAATTAAAGCCCTAAGTAAGGTAGATAAAGTTCTATTAACAACTTCAGTTTATCCATCAGTTTTAGGATGACAAGTTGTTGAAAACATCAACTTAGTACCTAACTTAGCCCATAAAGTTCTCCAAAAGTGACTTAAGAACTTAGCATCTCTATCAGAAACAATGGTTCTAGGCATTCCATGCAATCTAACAATCTCCCTAAAGAACAAGTTAGCTACATTAATGGCATCATCAGTCTTAGAACATGCAATAAAGTGTGCCATCTTAGAAAACCTATCAACTACAACAAAAACAGAATCTTTACCTCTCCTAATTGAGGCAAACCTAACACAAAATCCATGCTAATGTGTGTCCAAGTTTCATGAGGTATAGGCAAAGGTGTATACAATCCATGAGGTTTAGATGTAGATTTAGCTTGCAAACAAACAATACAATTAGAAACATGATGCGCCAAGGGCTTATCATGGACTTGGAGATGACAATGGAGAGCATGGAAAGGATGTGAATGGACGCATGGAGATGCATGAAGATCATGGAAATATCTTTGAGCATGTTCCAAGCACCAAGAAGATGCCATTTGATCCATTAATGATGCCTATTGGTCCGATGACAAGAGCAAGAGCTAAGAGGTTCAAGGATGCACTCATGGGCCTTGTTCGACGTCATCTAGATGATATGAAGGTCATTGATGCGCAATTGAAGAGCTTTGGTGATAATTTGAGCAAGCATTTATCCATTGATTCCAAGATCATCACCTTACTTGCAATCGATATGACTTAGAGCTTGAATGCATAACTTCAGCTATTGTGGGCCTTATTCTATTTTAAATTAGCTTATTGTTATGTTTACATGACATTAGGATCGGGCCATGTTTGACTAAGTCCAATCCTTGTTTAATTATGCCTTGTTATTTATTTTTCCTAGTTGGACTTGGATTAGACTTTTTCCTTGTCCTTATTTTTATGTCTGCCGCCCATAGGGCTTTATTTTCTTATCTAGGTCGACCCCTATGTCCATATAACGGATTCAACCCCCTCTCGTAAACTCAAGTTAAGTTTTTTTTTTTTTTTTCAATCAAAGAGAGTTCTTTTGAGAATTTAGCTTCATTGTTCTAGTTTGAACATACTTACGATTTCTTCAATCTTGTAGAGTCCTAGCAAACAATTAGATAGTGATTATCTAGTTGTGTTTCTTGTGATCTTAGGTTGTCAATTGCAGGGCTAATTGAGCATCTAGGGCCGACAGAAGAAGATTGGATCTTTGGGAAGACTATCAAATTCATCAAGTCTAGAAGTTGGAGTTTTAAGTTGATCTTTAGAGGAATTCAAGGGTAGATTTGAATCTATCACAACTAGATTCGTATCAATTGGTATTCAGAGTATAGGTTTTCATCTTCAATCGGTAAATCTATCCTTCTATTCATCATTCATCAAGTTTTTCATCCATCAAAGTTCATATTGCCATTTTCAAGTTTCAAAAATTCAGAAACTTCCGATATTTGTTGTGGATTCATTAGTGGTCGGATTGCTTTGAAATTTCAGATTTGGAGTCCTCATATATCAAAGTTAAATCGAAAAATATATATAAAAAAAAAATCAACAAAAAAAATTCGACCAGAAACTTGTGATTTTTTTCCTGCATTCATTAGTGGTCGGAATCGGCTGAAATTTTAGATTTAGTGTTTTTACATCTTAATCTTTCTGGGAAAATAGTGAAAATTAAAAAAAAAATCAAAAGAGTTATCAGATTTTTGGGAATTAGGGTTCTTGCAGGTTAATTAGGGCTTTTTGATTAGGGCTTCAATTTGACCTTAATTTGAGAAATTGGGAGTTTAAGATTTTGGGAAAGCTTTTGTTGCAATTGAAGTACTGATTTTGAGAATTTCAGTTTGGAGCTCATTGAATTCAAAATTAGGGTTCTTGGTTGATTGGAATTGGGATTTTTGTGATTTGTGGGTAATTGATCTTAATTGAAGCAAATTGAAGGTATTAAAGTGTTTTTGGAAAGTTGAATTAAAGGAATTTCAAGTTTGGAGCACTAGGGTTTCGAATTTGGGAGTGTTTTAAAACTTGTTGCAAATTAGGGCTTGAAAACCTTGCCCAAGCGTGGCCCAACCTTGCCCAGACGCGGCCTACCCCAGGAGATTTTACAAGCTTTGCTTCGAAACCTTGCCCAGACACGACCCAACCATGCCCAAGCGCGACCTACCTCAGAAATTTTGTGAAGTTTGGTTTGTTTTCAGATCACTTACCTTTGATTCACTCTAGTTTTGCCACTAATTGTTTGTTCCTCAAATAGGTCACGAGAAGCGCGAAGTAATCCTTACAAGCTGTTCTTATTAGACCTATTGAAGCTAAAAGGAGTGGAAAAAGCCAAATTGTGTGAGACTATCAAGAGTGATTAGTGGGCTGGCTACGTAAACACTTAGTTGTGTGCAAACACGGGAGCACTTTGTGGTAATCGCACACACACACACACACTATTTGTGAGGATTTTCTTTATTCTACTAGCCTTTTTGTGCAGGTACAATGGGAGATAAGGGGGATGGAGGAAATCAGTGCGACTTGGCTACTTTGTTGCAAACTCTAGTGCAACGGATGGACACATGTCTACAAGATTTGATACCTTGGCTAATGAAGTTCAACAAGTGAGAGAGGGCCAAAATCAACCTAGGGCTAATCCTGCTCAATTACCACCACTAAGGGAGGTGAATTGGGATATGAAGCTAGGGAGCCTCAAGCTCAAGGGCAAGTTGCCAGAGAAGGTCCATTACATAGATTGAGGGAACAAGAAGCTGGAGGTCAAGCTTATATGGACAACTTGCGGCCAAGAGGGTTTGTTGATAGAGAGGAGCCTAAAGAGAACATCAAGTACACAATTCCTAAGTTTAGTGGAAGGGGAGTTCCAGAGGATTATTTGGATTGGGAATCTAAGTTGGATATGTACTCTGATTATCATCACTATGCTGAATCTTGGAAGGTACAAATTGCTATCCTTGAATTTGTTGAGAATGCTTTAAATTGGAAGAATCAATTGGTGCAATCTAGGAGGAGAAATAGGGAGAGACCAATTGACACATGGGCTGATTTGAAGAGTGGTTTGAGGAAGAGGTTTGTGCCAAGTTACTACATCAATTCTCTTTATCAAAGATTGCAAGCATTGAGGCAAGGGTCTAAGAGTGTTTATGAGTACTATTTGGAGATGATGTTGTTGATGTCTAGGGCTGAAATTAAAGAAGTTCTACAAGCTACTATGGCTAGTTTCTTGCGGGATTGAATAGAGAAATTCATGATATGGTTGAGATGCAACAACACTATGATTTAGAGGAGATGTTGCAACATGCTTTGAAGGCCGATGGTCAAGTCAAGAGGAATAGTGTGGTCAAAAGGGGTTTCACATCATCAAGTAGCTCATGGAAAACTCCATACAAGGAGAAGGAGGTTGCGCAAAAGGGGTTTGTAAGTCCTAAAATTGAAAGTAAGGGTTCTTCAAGTTCATCATCTAAATCTCACATTAAGTGTTTTTTAAAGAATAATTAGGCTAAACTTGAATGCCATATAGAGGAGTAACAATTCACTACTAACATAAATTATTGACTATCTGTTCATTTAACGGTCCAATTTTTACGAAAACACTCAGTTTAGTATATATTGTTCAAAAAAGTTTGCCCTTGATTGAGTTGATTTTACAACTGATCTGGGCCTCGATTTCGGTTTTCTTTTTCACGATAGGCCTAATTGAGCATTTTCACAAACATTGTACCATTTTTTTTACATGAACATTGTGCCCTTATTTGGCCTAAATTATTTTTACTCATCTTTTATCTCAGAAGAATAATACACCAAAATATTTGGCTAATACAAATCCGAAAATATTTATAAACTTGTTTCACTGTGTTACACAATAAACAAGTAAATGCGTTAGTTTCTTTTTTTTTTTTTGAAAGGTTAAACATGTTAGCTTTATCAACTTGATTCAAAAAATCAAGCCTTTTGTTCAAGATAGGTAGTATAATCAACTAATTATTATAATGTTCTTTTGTTCTTATTCAAATACCTATCAAAATAAGCTTTATACGAAATTATACTATCTATATTCCATCTTTATTAAATTAAATAAATAAAAGATTCAAAATTGAATGTTGGAAAAATAAATATAATCAAAATATTGAAATCACCTAAGTTAATAACCATTTCATAAATAATGAAACTTATCAAATTTATAATACAACATGAATAAGTTTTATAAGCTTTCTTAATGGGTAATTTTAGTAACTAAGTATTGTGTTGATAACAAGTATCATTAATGAAATAGTTACCAAAATTACATTATATGAATGGTCATATATAGCATTTTTTATAACATACATAAGCAACAGATAATATAAATTTAATAACTTCTATTATTTATTAAATAGTTACCGAAATTACGTTGCTGAGTTTATCGTAAATACTTTTCTTTTATAACTTGGATAATATTTTCAGTACTTTGGATACTATGAATTTCATAGTATCCATTATTCTTGGAAATTGTAACAAAAATTACTTATAATAAATGGTTCCTGAATTAATTGGCACATGTATAGCTTTTTTCATAAGTACCTCGATTTTTCAATAACATCCACTATTGATGAAATGATAATTACTTATAACAAATACTCTCTCTGTTCCTATTTTATTGTCCCTTTTTAGTCAAATAACTTCAACTTTGACCATTTCTTTAAAAAAAATATATAAACCACTGTAGACACCCATTTTTTTCCTATATCCTGTATTTAAATCAATTTGTTGCTTAATTGGCATTAGGGTCATCTAGGGGCATTTTGGTCATTCGCATATTCAGGGGCACGTTGGTCATTTTAGGTTAGCTAATTCATCTCGGTCACCTAGATTGCATTTGAAAAACCCAAAATTTTTTAGAATGAGCATCTTTGGCATTTCTGCATTTTCCATGGCTTAGTTTCATTTAGTAATATAGTGTTGTAGCATTCTAATCACGTAGTTTAAGTTCAATTTAGGTCGTGGATCAATTAATCCTCAATTTATCAATTGGTTAGACGTTGCATGGGTTATTGCATTTTAAGTAGTCTTCATTCTAAGCATTGTCCAAAAAAAAGTCATTTATTTTTCATAGTAATTTTAAGGGGCATGCATCATAGTTTTAGTGCATAATTGATGATTTGGCCTTAAGCACTCTAGGTACTTATTCAAATATAAAATCATTTTGGGGAGACCATTTTACATTGGATTAATTTAAAATTTCTTCACATAATATAGCATAAGTAGAATTTACGTTTGCAATTTACTACTAAATAGTTGTAATATAGCATTGTTATTACAAAAATACAAAAATTGGAAATAGCCAAAAATACAAAAAGATTTTTTTTTCCTAGGTTCAATACATATGAATAGGAGGCCATGACTCCACACTTCCTTGTGCACTTCATTTCCATTATAAATTAGCTCCTCTTCTTCAAGCACTTGGTGTTTCCTTAAAATGGTCTCAATGATCAAGTGACTTGCCTTAGATGCTCTTAATTGAGCATATCGACCTCCTGCATACATTGTGATACACATGATTGCATCAAATACAGCAAAGTGATGTCAATTCCAGCAGCAATAGGCCTCCAAGAAATCAAGCAACTTGCAAGACATCAAACATCATTACAACAATGCAGTGTATGCAAGGCCAAAAGGCCAAGCAAGAACAGGCCATGGCAACATTTAATTCATCCAGCAGAGCACATCAGCAGGGCATTACCAAGCAGTTCAGAGATGCAATTCAGAAACATTCATCAATAGAAAACAATGAGCAAAGAAACAGGACACATCAGTTTGAATTCAAAGTTCCAAGCAAGTGCACACCAGCCAAACTACATACACTGCCATGGACAGTTTCCTCAAAGAGCTAAAATACATCCAATCTTGTGCCACTAAACAGTGTGCTCGTGTGCAGGGGAATTAGATGAACAAAAATGCAAGTTAACAATCAATTGATGCAGATTCAGTGGGCATTTTAAAAGAACCAATATCAGTGAAGAAAATATAACAACAAGCCATAAACATGTCAAGGCAGAATGGTTCAAGCAGATTAATCATCACAAGACAGGCCAATAGAAACTTTCTTTTGACAAGGGATCTAAGCAAAAACAGTGAAGCAGAAAATACCTGAAGAAGATTCCCTCTACCAGCTCAGCAACCTCTTGAGCTTATCCAGCAAAAGAGACAAAAACTGTTAGGGTGAAAAAAAAAGGGGGCTTCTTATCAGTGAACCTAGGAAGAGATAAGAAAGAATATACACAGGCTGGCTCTATCTCTCAAAGGGGCTGATTCTGGAACCTTCCCATACAGATTCATCCCTCTCTCTGCGATCTCTCACTCAATTTTCTCCCTAGCAGATACCCAATCTCTTCACCCTCTCACATAGCAACCAGATTCTCTCTCATACCCAAACCACATCTTCCTCTCCTACACACTGGATACAACATTTCCCTCTCCATTTCTTTTTTCTTTTCAGACTCTTCACAATACACAAGAACACACAAAAAAAAGGGCTCACAGATTCTCCACCCTCCCTTCACACAGAAGAACACACACGAATACCCCCTGGAGATCACTCTTAACTTCCCACTCCCTCTTCCCATTCGACAACTCTCTCTCCCTCAAAAACTCACCTGAAAAAAAAGGAATCCTTTCCAGACTCTCATACACTAAAAAACCAGGAGATTCAGTCACTCATCTCCCCTCATCTCTCCACTCCATTTTGGAGGAGCTCTGCCATTCACACATACACTGAAAATTTTTACAGATTGTGTCTCCCTCCATGATCTCCCTCACACAATAACCACAATCCCTCATTCTCCAAATCTTCACTGACTCATCATCTCCCTCTCCCCTACACGCTAACACTAGCAACTTCTCTCTCGCTCGACTTCCCACTCTCCATTAAAACATACTTTTCCCACACATATAATCGAATAGAAAGAGAAGTTGAGAGGCTTGTTCAAAAAAAACTATGGCTTTCTCTAGATCTGGAATTAAAAACAAAGAAATATTTACATAGAAGTGAAAAGAGTGGGCAAGAAGCACATACCTGAATCTCGAGCTCATCGGACGATTAGAATTCGAGACCGGGGAGAGGGATTTCGGTTCGGTAAAAGCTAGATCTAGGAAGTTGTGGGTTTGATCCTGTGAAACTGAGGATGGATCTGGACTTTGGGTGTCGAGGAGAGTCAGGGGAGGCGTTTTGAGCTAAATCCGAGCTCAGTTGAAGGTCCGGCGCGGCGGTCCGGCGGTGTTGTGATTTCAGGCGGCTTAGAGGGTGGTGGCTAGGGTTTCGGGCTGAATAAGGTTTTGAGGAAGAAGAAGACATCTTGGTTTATACAGTGCCTTGAGGTTTTAATCTAAACGACGACGTTTCAGTGTCTGATTGAATTGGAATTCATCAATTCAGGTAAAATTTCTAACTTTCTTCAATTGAACCCTTAATTTGATACAATTAAATCCCTTGATTTGTTTTCAATTCACATAAAACTAAGTTTGTTTCCGTTTCATGTGTCCCTGATTTGGTGTTGAATTTGTTAATTGATTCAATTTTGTCCCTGATATAGGATTTTATTTGTGATTTGTGCGGCTTAGTCCCTGATTTATGGTTTATTTCTTAATTAAATGCAATTTGAACCCTGTTTTATTGAATTTGATCCCTGGTTTTAGAAATAATGCTAGAATTTTGCAATTGGGTACTTGATTTACATTATTGGTATTTAATTTGTGCTTTTTGGTTCTCGAATTTTACTAATTGAGTATAGAAATTGGGATTTAGGGTAAAGATTGAATTTTTAGTGGAAATTGTGTTTATTCATGGCAAATTGATTTTGAGATCTTGATGTTCAAGTTGGAAGTAATTTAAATTGATTTCATAATTTCGAATTAAGTTAATTTGGATTTGAAAAATTGAGGTTTTGATTTAAAGTTATGATTTTTCCTTAAATTAAAAATGACTTGAGAATGACATGTTAAGAAACTTTGGGTCATTTTAATTCTTGGAAAAAACAAAGCTTGGAGTCAAAAACCCAATTTTCCAAATTTGAAAATAACTTGAAAGAAATTGGTGAATCTTTTTTAAATGACTTTTAATTTGGGAATTAAGATTTTTTTAGTCTAAAGATTTGATTTCCTAAATTAGATTCAATTGTGGTGTATGTATATCCCATGAGCTATATTCCCATTTGTTTAAATTCAATTTGTTCATGCTTTGGTCCTTGATTTTGAATTTGTATCTTGATTCATTTGTATGCCTCCTGAACTTCGCTAATGATTTTCTTAGTGTGCAGAAAAGGTCCCCAGCAGACCCAGTCCGGCCCATAAGTTTTTATTTCTCTTTAGCTTTTGTTAATTTGTTAATCGGCCCGGTTAGGCCTTGGTTTGTAATAATTTAGTAAAGTAGAACTTAATTGCATGCATATCATATTTACTTGTCATAAAGTATATCTGTTTGCATATCATACCACCTTAATTCAGTTGATAACCGTAACCCTTCCTAAGAAGGGGCATTCAGTGAGTGGTCGAGTTTTCGGGGCCACTGAATGTCTCTAAGGATGAGACGGCTCTTCCCAAGATGCATAGGGGCTCCGAGCATATATCCCGGGAAATGCTTTCAAAAACCCGGGTTACGTGAGTTAACTTTGATAATTGGACTTTGCATTCATCATTTCCATATATGCATTGATACAGAGAGAAAAAAATCAAAATCAGACAATAAAAAGAAGCAATAAAGGTGTTTTCAAAAGTGTTTTTTTCAAATCATGCTCTCTTATTTGATTTTTCAAAATTAAGAAATTAGTAAATCAAGAGATTTCAAGGTAAGCATTTTTTAAAAAAAAAGAACATTTTCTTAAGCAAATCCAAAAGAAAATGTTGGAAAGTAACGTAATCCCCAAGAGGAGATTTTGGAAAATAAAGAAATCTGAAAGAAGATTTTGGAAATTAATAAAATTGGCCAAGTTTTTTAGAAAAATGAAAAAATGGTAAAAAAATTTTGTCACAGCATTTTCAAAACTTTCTTTTCGAAGAGAAAAGGATCAACAAGAGAGCCAACAGTGAAAGAGAATCGTGATAGAATTAATTGACAGTGTTCGATTATATTCTTCGAATTCTCGACATCGGTTCCAAAATGGTTTTATTTTCTTTTTATAACTCTTTTAATAATCAAGATTAGGATTAAAAACAACCAACTCTTCTTTTCGACCAGTAGATCTAGTTAGACTAGAGGTACCGTCACTTGACGGGGGACTCGGGAGTGCTAATCCTTCCCCGAGCGTAATCGACTCCCGAACCTAGATTTAGGTTGCAAGACCGGACCTTACGTTTAGTGGGTCCATTGCCGACCTTTGGACCTTACTTAGCTTAGGTAGCCTTTAGGTGACTAATCACACCTTTAAAAAGATTAGTGGCCACTCCTTCTTTCCAATGTCGTCTCGACAGGGTTCCCCGGACCCGAACGTTTCGACAGCTTGGCGACTCCACTGGGGACTTAGACAGTCAGGCCTTATTTAGTTTAACACGATCTAGAGTCTTAATAATAAATGGTTGCATTTTGTTCTTTTCTTATGTTGCATTTTCCGTGTTTTATAGTTGTTTATTCTTTGCGTTTATTGCTTAACCATGCTTTTCGTTTTGTGTTGATTGGTAGTCAACTGCTAGTTTTGGGTTAGGTTGGGGGGTTTGATTTAGTATATCAATATTGGTAAAAGGTTTGTGTGTCCCTTCTGCACCATATCACTTTTTGCATTGCATGCATCAGCTCGAACCTGGAGCTTGAATTTTACCCTTCGGGGGCAGATTAGCTAACCTTCGTGGGGTCAATTAAGATCCCCGTATGGGTTATGTGAAATGCCTCCACTTAGATTGAACCCTTTTTCAGTGAGCCTATAATGGGTGAGAATTGGGAGCCTTACTAGCCTGGACTGGGCAACAGTAAGGACAATTTGGGAACCTTTACAGTCTAACCGAAGCCATCCATATAGAAGTGAGAAAACTAGCCTGTTTAAAGCCAAACCCGTGAGAATGAGCATATAGGACACACAGAAGGGACGCTTCTAACCTTTATCTCTTTCACCATTTTCAAATAAGACTGTAAAGCGGATAGTGACTTTATCCGCAGTAGGCAGACTCCCCGCCCCAAGGGCATTTTCATCCTTTTGATTTTTCGGGAAAATAAACAGGTTTTTATTCAAGAATAAAAGGGGCATGATTTTTCTTCTTTAAGATTTTCAGCGATATTTCATTTACTAACGAGTTTTTATTTCTTCCCTTTTGTTTTATCTTTTTGCACCTGCATTTGTATAACCTATTTTGTGTTGCAGGTTTCATCCTTACATATCATGACATCATTTTTGTAGTCTCATGCATTCTATAATTGATCATGCATATCCATGTCATTTGTTTGTTTATCAATATGGGTTGCCATATCATATTGCATTATCATGCACATTTTCACAATTTGTCAAGTTATCATAATATTCATGTATATGTTCACGCATCCATTTCGCATTATCACAATCATTTTTGAATTAGTGCATCTTTGTACATAGTTTGTCTACTTAGGTCATGTGTAAACACCACTTATCTAATGTTTGTTATGCATCGTTTCAGTTGTTTGGATAGAAGTCTAGAAGTATTAAGAAGTATGGGCAGTCCACTGGAAGTTCGGGTGCAGTAGTTGGAGTTTGACCAGAGGGTGATGGAAAGGGACATAATCAAGCGGAAATGCAAGCAAGAGGAATTTGCTGAGGAGGTTGACAAGCTGAAGGGGGATGTTCTAAAGTTGCTGATAAAGGGCGGAGATTTGGAAGGGGCTTAGGAACTTCTTTCTTTGGAGAAACCGGTGATGCAAATTCACTCTAGTTATGGGAAGTCAGAACAGGCCAATGAAATCGTTGCTAGCTCAGACAAGGTAGAAAGCTTGGGCAAGATCGCAAAAGGGATGGACGAGTTGACCAAGCAAGTAGAAGAGCTCAAGTCTTACATTCCAAACGTGGAATCTTTTGGTGTAACGCAACCACAGAACAACTTTGTCCAGCCAAATGACCCACCTTTCTACCCTCCGGCTTATCATTCACCAAACTCTGGTAAAGGTAGAAACCCATCTGACTTTCATCAGCCTCGACCTTATCATCAGACAAATGTCCAGCCAAACACTCCATTTCAATCACCCATCCATGGGCCAAAACCTCAACCAAAGTGCCAGCCAAGGTCTCAACCCCCAAGTCCAAAAAGGGAACTTGTTGAGCTTACGAATTTAATACTAATCCCTTGCACTTATACTGAGCTGTTCCCTCAACTTTTGCAACAAGGTCTGATTGCACTCCTATCTCACTCCAAGCCAATGAGGCACCCACAACCAGTATGGTACAATGCCAACGCTTATTGTGCCTATCACTCGGGAACTCAAGGTCATTCTACTGCAAAATGCCCAAGGCTGAAGGAAGAGGTGCAAAGGTTGATCAAAGAAGGGGAATTGGTCTTTAAGGCAGATGGAAATTGCAATTTCAGTCAAACCTCATCATCAAGATTTGGGGAAGCCTCAGGAAATGCTCAATGATCTCGTCTTGAGAGGATTTGAATTGTACATGCTCATGCTGAAGATATCAAGGAGGGTCGTTTAAGTTTTTGCCATTTTTGTATTTACTCTTGTATATAGTCAAGAAGTAGAGTACAATGGTACAATCTAATGGCGGTTGCTATCAATGAAAAGAGGAAGTTCTACGAGTTTAGTTCGATCCTTCATTTGTTTGTACAAACTCATCCTTTAAAGGCATCACGCATCCATTTTTGCCTCATGCATTCATTCATCATGCCATAGCATTTGTTCATGCATTCCGTTAAAATCTTAGCATCGTTCCACGGTAAAAGAGCAGTACTGCTTATCAATAGACAGAATGCTGATGATTTTTGAAATTTGTTCCAGTTTTTTGGAGGATTTATTGAAAAAGGGGCAATGGAAGGAGAGCAGTTAGCTGAATACCAGCAGATGACGAAGGAGAATGAGGAATTGCAAACGCAGATGAGCATAATGAAGCATCAGCTAGCGGAATTGAAGGGAAAAACAATGCAAGAAGATCATTTAGTGTCAGAAGGGCAAGACATGACAATAGACAGTATTGGTGTGGGGCAAGCAGGAAGTGCTGAATCCAACCAAATCAATCCCAACCAGTCAAATTCTCCGCTTGTGGCTCAAACCCCATTCGTGCCTAAACTGCCAACTGATACCTCATACCTTTTCAATCGAGCCAATTTCAGGTCAAGGAAGGTTAAAAGCGGGAAAAAGGCAAAGACGAAGAAGGATCAAACCGGCGTGCAGAGTGGCATGGAAGCACCATTAGTCAGCTTTAAAGGACAACAGTGTGATCACTCGGGGCCATATACCCCATACTCTCCTCATTATCCTTATCCACCGCTTCCACCAACGAACTCATAGGTGAATCAAAATCCCTATCCATACCATTCGATTCCTCAACCAAGCTTTCAATCTCATGAGTATCCTCGAGAATCAAAGAAAAGGCCAATATCTTCACTTGGTTCAGAGCCAACCAATCCAAAGGACCAACAAAAGGTGTACATGTCTCACCAGGATAGATTCAAGTTTGCCCAAATTCCCATGACTTATACGGAATTGCTTCATCAACTCATCCAGCAGGGCCTTGTGGAACCAGTGTATGTGGAACCCATACAGCCTCCTTATCCCATGTGGTATGATCTCAATGTGCAATGCGAATACCATATGAATGTTCAAGGTCATTCCATAGAGGATTGCACCAGTTTGAAGAAGAGAGTACAAACATTGATCAAAGCAGGGTTGTTGAGTTTCTGGTCAGAGCATAGCCAACATGGATGGTTATCTGGTGAATGGAACAGTAGATATTGGTTTCAGATCAGGATCACTGATGTTACTGCCCAAGAACATTAGGATAGTTGTGTGGACTTTTGTTTCACTTCGTCGTTTTTGTAATAAAATAGATGCATTTCGTGGTTCAAAACATTGTCGCATCATTCATTATCATACATCATTTCATTTTTCTAAGCATTTGCAATTTCACAAAAGTTGATATTACAGACAGAGCTCACGACAAGCTAATTTACTTTGGATCTTTGCAATCTTAAAGATGGGCGCGAAACATGGGCATTTTCCTTACCTTTTTCATTTACCGCCTAACATGCATGTGGTAGATAGAATAACTCTTTTGTAAATATTTGTGTGAGCTTGCACTAAAAGATAATGATAATAAAGGGAGGGTTTCTTCAGGTAATCAATCATATGCCTTTGAAATGGATTGGTGTTTACCACTAAAACTAAATCAAGCATGTCTGCGGAAGGGTCAATCGCCTTTATTTGGACTATGAGCAAAGGAATGATGAGTATTAATCAAGCTTTTCAAAATCAGTTTTAATCAAAGCTATGATTTCGAGTTGTGAGCAAAGGAATGACGGTGACTTAATCAGAAGGTGTTTCAAAATCAGTTTTTGTCAAAGCCATGATTTCAAAGGTAACTGAATCCATGTTTTCCAAAAAGTTTTGAAGAGACAATATGATTGGTGTCAACACCGCTCCCACACATCAAAATCCTTCACTTCCAGATTAAACCCATTTTCTTTAAACCCAACACCAGAGAATTGTTTCTTCTAAAAAGGGCAATTTGGTCATACTATTAATGTTATTACAATGCCTTGGATAAAACGACCGAACTTCAAATTTTCTCAATGTCCCTTAAATCATCCGGGTAAATTTTCCATATCTCAAACGTTTCTTTTCTTTCGGCTAGAAAA
The DNA here is from genome assembly GCA_001974825.2 of Corchorus olitorius. Classification (NCBI taxonomy): domain Eukaryota; kingdom Viridiplantae; phylum Streptophyta; class Magnoliopsida; order Malvales; family Malvaceae; genus Corchorus; species Corchorus olitorius. The sequence goes on from AWUE01012420.1 coordinate 18,564, forward strand.
AGCAGTGGACAACTCAAAGAACGCAAATCAATTCGCTCAGGCTCATCATTAGGAAGGTCATTTCAATGAAGGGTGGTATAAATTTTTGTCATGATTTCCCAAAAAAATAAAAATTAAAAAAAATCATAAAAAAAATCAAAAAAAGAATGAAAAAAATGAAAAAAATGGAAAAAGGAAAAAGGAAAAAGGAAAATAAAGGCACTTGGAATATCTGGAGGAGTCCAACAAAATGGTTTTCAAAAGAGTCATGGTTTTCAAAAAAAAAAAAGATTTGGATAAAATTGAGTTCCAAAAATGGTTTCGAAACTCATTTTCTCGAGGAATGCTCTTCAATGAAGATGTCCAATCTCGAAGTGATAAATGGCCTTCTTTCATATTCCCTTCACTTGTAGAAAAATATCTATTGTTATCCCCCTTTGAGCCTAATTGATTTCTTTTCAGATAAACCCTAATCAAGAATCACTCTCCACACTGGGGGGCAAAAGTAAAAAAGGATCAGCGTCGAAGGAAAGGGTGTGCATTCAATATAAAAAAATAAAAAATAAAAATATCGAATAATAATAATAATAATAATAATAATAATAAATCAAATCAAAAAAATAAGAGAATTGATTGATGGAGCAAAGGACAATTGGTATGAAAAGATCCTTCACATGACAAAAATGATTCTTGATTCAAACACCCTCAAACACATTTTTGAGCCTTTATATCCATTCCTTGGCAACTCAGAACCCTAGCCTACATTACGTGCCTAATAAAAGCCCATCTTTGATCAAGTGAGGATGTTCGAGGGGAGATTTTTCCTCAACAAAAATAACAGTCCTTTTTGCAAAATGTTTTGTGTCAAAACTTTTAAAAAACGTTTTTGGGTGAATTTGGAGTTTTTCAAGTGCATATAAAAAAATGAATGATAAAAAAGAAGAAGAATGAAGAAAAGAAGCTTAAGGTGAAAACCCGAAAGGGCAATCTAGAGCAAGAATGGGAAGTCAAGGAGCCAGTCACAGTTTCAACAAGGAAATAGAGAATGACACCTCCATACTAAGCAATGAGTTACTTTCAAGCATCAAACACTTCAGCTCTGTGAATGGAACCCAATTCTTTGAAGCCATACCTCTCTTCAAAAATTTTTGAATCCCAGACCTTTTACGAAGTGTTGACTTAAGTCATGTCTCAGGAAAAGGTTTTCAGAACAAGAAGTTTTACAATAAAATAGCTTTCCATTTGAGAGTTCAAGAAAAAAATTCGCTTTTACAATAAAATTGCTTTCCATTTGAGAGTTCAAGATCAAAATTCGCTTTTACAATAAAATTGCTCTCCATTTGAGAGTTCAAGATCAAAATTCGCTTTTCAAAGTAAGATTGCATTCCCTTTTTGAGTCCAAGATCAAAATTCGCTTTTCAAAGGGCATTGAAGTGGTGACCACCAATTCTCTTCAGAGTTCAAATTTAACAAAGTTTTCAGAGAAAATGAGTTTTTCTTCCAGCCAAAATTGTTTGGGGCACATGTTTCATAAGGATCATATAGGGGCAATATTTATGACTTCATGACATGTTTTGAAGAGTTTCACTTACATGATTGATATCCGCATTTTAACTTTTGGTCAAATATTGTTACAGAGATGATAAGGGGATGGATACAAGGAGTAGTTGGATAAGCAAAAGAATCTTTCGAAGCCTATTATTCAACTCAGATCCAGGGCCAAAAATGGAGACCTCAGCATGAACAACAAGAAAGCAAATTCAAGGACAAATCAAGAAGAATAGAAGTGAAGGAAAGTTAAGAAAGCAAAGATTCAAAGGAACAGTCAAAAAGTTTCAATCACAACATCAGACCAGAGTTATTTTTCAAGTTATGTTTTTCAAGTTGACTGCAAATTGGTCCTTTTTCATCATCAATCAAGAAGTTTTCAGTTACAACATCAGATTCAAAGTTATTTTCCAAAGGTATTTTCTTCCAAAATCACTTCCATGTTTAGGATTCAATTCTCAAGATTTTGCATCGGCTCCATCCGAATGCTTTGACTTTTCCATAAGTCAAACTCGTTTCCATACGAGTCAATTAGCAGCAGGGGCTTTTCCACAAGCCAAACTCGTTTCCATACAAGTCAGTTCAAACCTTGGTTCCATCCAAGCAGCAGGGACTTTTCCATAAGTCAAACTGGTTTCCATACGAGTCAATTAGCAGCAGGGGCTTTTCCACAAGCCAAACTCATTTCCATACGAGTCAGTTCAAACCTTGGTTCCATCCAAGCAGCAGGGGCGTTTCCACAAGCCAAATCTGTTTCCATACGAGTCAGTTCAAACCTTTGTTCCATCCAAGCAGCAGAGGCTTTTCCACAAGGCAAACTCGTTTCCATATGAGTTAATTCAAACCTTGGTTCCATCCAAGCCACATAGGCTTTTTCCACAAGCCACATCCGTTTCCAGACGGTGCATTACCTTTTTAAGATTGAATTGGAAGACAGTTCAAAGGATAAGCAGAAGACAGTCCTTTTTAAGATTGAATTGGAAGACAATTCAAAGGATAAGCGGAAGACGGTCCTTTTAATATTAGATTGGAAGACAATTCAAAGAAATTGATTCAGAAGACGATTCCCCAAAGATTGAATTGGAAGACAATTCAAAGAAGTTGACGGGAGACGATCCATTTCGAAGTAAAAAGAAAAGTAAATGTCTGACTCGGCAGTAGGGGCGGGTGTCTACTTCTTTGCGCACTTCCTAACTCTCAAAAAGTATACGAACTACTTCTTTGTTCACTTCTCGATAGTTGGAAAGTGCACAAAGGGGGAGCTGTAGACACCCATTTTTGTCCTATATCCTTTATTTAAATCAATTTGTTGTTTAATTGGCATTAGGGTCATCTAGGGGCATTTTGGTCATTTTTTACACCTAGGGGGCATTTTGGTCATTCGCATATTCAGGGGCACGTTGGTCATTTTAGGTCCACTCTTAATTTAGATTAGCTAATTCATTTCGGTCATCTAGAATGCATTTGAAAAACCCAAACTTTTTTAGAATGTGCATCTTTGGCATTTCTGCATTTTCCATGGCTTAGTTTCATTTAGTTATATAGTGTTGTGGCATTCTAATCACGTAGTTTAAGTTCAATTTAGTTCGTGGATCAATTAATCCTCAATTTATCAATTGGTTAGACGTTGCATGGGTTATTGCATTTTAAGTAGTCTTCATTCTAAGCATTGTCACAAAAAAAGTCATTTATTTTTCATAGTAATTTTAAGGGGCATGCATCATAGTTTTAGAGCATAATTGATGATTTGGCATTAAGCACTCTAGGTACTTATTCAAATATAAAATCATTTTTGGGAGACCATTTTACTTTGGATTAATTTAAAATTTCTTCACATAATATAGCATAAGTAAAATTTACGTTTACAATTTACTACTAAATAGTTGTAATATAGCATTGTTATTACAAAAATACAAATATTGGAAATAGCCAAAAATACAAAAAGATTTTATATTCCTAGGTTCAATACATATGAATAGGAGGCCATGACTCCACACTTCCTTGTGCACTTCATTTCCATTATAAATTAGCTCCTCTTCTTCAAGCACTTGGTGTATCCTTAAAATGGTCCCAATGATCAAGTGACTTGCCTTAGATGCTCTTGATTGAGCATGTCGACCTCCTGCATACATTGTGATACACATGATTGCATCAAATACAGCAAAGTGATGTCAATTCCAGCAGCAATAGGCCTCCAAGAAATCAAGCAACTTGCAAGACATCAAACATCATTTATAACAATGCAGTGTATGCAAGGGCAAAAGGCCAAGCAAGAACAGGCCATGGCAACATTTAATTCATCCAGCAGAGTACATCAGCAGGGCATTACCAGGCAGTTCAGAGATGCAATTCAGAAACATTCATCAATAAAAACAATGAGCAAAGAAACAGGACACATCAGTTTGAATTCAAAGTTCCAAGCAAGTGCACACCAGCCTAACTACATACACTGCCATGGACAGCTTCCTCAAATAGCTAAAATACATCCAATCTTGTGCCACTAAACAGTGTGCTCGCGTGCAGGGGAATTAGATGAACAAAAATGCAGATTCAGTGGCATTTTAAAAGAACCATCATCAGTGAAGAAAATATAACAACAAGCCATAAACATGTCAAGGCAGAATGGTTCAAGCAGATTATTCATCACAAGACAGGCAAATAGAAGCTTTCTTTTGACAAGTGATCTAAGCAAAAATAGTAAAGCAGAAAATACCTAAAGAAGATTCCCTCTGCCAGCTCAGCAACCTCCTGAGCTTATCCTGCAAAAGAGACAAAAACTGTTAGGGTGAAAAAAAAAGGAGGCTTATATTCAGTGAACCTAGGAAGAGATAAGAAAGAATATACACAGGCTGGCTCTATCTCTCAAAGGGGCTGATTCTGGAACCTTCCCATATAGATTCATCCCTCTCTCTGCGATCTCTCACTCAATTTTCTCCCTGGCAGATACCCAATTTCTTCATCCTTTCACATAGCAACCATATTCTCTCTCATACCCAAACCACATCTTCCTCTCCTACACACTGGATACAACACTTCCCTCTCCATTTCTTTTTTCTTTTCAGACTCTTCACAATACACAAGAACACACAAAAAATGGGCTCACAGATTCTCCACCCTCCCTTCACACAGAAGGACACACACGAATACCCCCTGGAGATCACTCTTATCTTCCCACTCGCTCTTCCCATTCGACAGCTCTCTCTCCCTCAAAAACTCACCTGAAAAAAATGAATCCTTTCCAGACTCTCAACACTAAAAACCAGGAGATTCAATCACTCATCTCCCCTCATCTCTCCACTCCATTTCGGAGGAGCTCTTCCATTCACACATACACTGAAAATTTCTACAGATTGCCTCTCCCTCCATGATCTCCCTCACACAATAACCACAAGCCCTCATTGTCCAAATCTTCACTGACTCATCATCTCCCTCTACCTACACGCTAACACCAGCAACTTCTCTCTCGCTCGACTTCCACTCTCCATTAAAACATACTCTTCCCACACATATAATCGAATAGAAAGAGAAGTTGAAAGGCTTGTTCAAAAAAAAACAATGGCTTTCTCTATATCTGGAATTAAAAACCAAGAAATATTTACCATACGAAGTGAAAAAGAGTGGGGCAAGAAGCACATACCTGAATCTCGACCTCATCGGACGATTAGAATTCGAGACCGGGGAGAGGGATTTCGGTTCGGTAAAAGCTAGATCTAGGAAGTTGTGGGTTTGATCCTGTGAAACTGAGGATGGATCTGGACTTTGGGTGTCGTAGGAGAGTCAGTGGAGGCGTTTTGAGCTAAATCCGAAGCTCAGTTGAAGGTCCGGCGCGGCGGTCCGGCGGTGTTGTCGATTTCAGGCGGCTTAGAGGGTGGTGGCTAGGGTTTCGGGCTGAATAAGGTTTTGAGGAAGAAGAAGACATCTTGGTTTATACAGTGCCTTGAGGTTTTAATCTAAACGACGACGTTTCAGTGTCTGATTGAATTGGAA
>AWUE01012421.1:0-16079 GCA_001974825.2 Corchorus olitorius
GCGTTGTGCATTGACGTTTGGTGCAGACAGCTCTCTCAAAGTTTTTAGGTTCTTCTTCGTTTGCCATGTCTTCTGACGATGTTGAAGCAGCAGATCTAGGAGAACTTGATTGAGAACTCGAATTGGATGGCTCCTTTTCTTGTTGTCGATTTGATTTCTCCTTCCTTAGCGAAAATAGTGTTCTTTCTGGCTCTGGATCAAACTCAAAATCTTTTGTACCACTACTTCTTGTCTTTGGCATGCAGATTCCTAACAAAACTCAAAAACTCAAAAGAAAATTGTTAGTATTAAAAGTTCTTAAACAAAATTAAAATTAAAGACAGAAAATAAAGAAAATAAAATATTTTTTTATCTAAAAACGCAAGAACAAGAAATATTTTTATTTATGACGCAGAATTTTTTTTTTCGACGCAAAACACAAAACAATTTTTTTTTATGACGCAAAAATATTTTTTTTTTTAGAAAAAACGGAAAACAAAAATTAAAAACGGAAAAGAAATTTTTTTTTTTTTCAGTAAAAAAAACGCAGAAAACGGAAAACACAGAAATTTTTTTTTTAGATCAAAAACGCAGACATTAAGAGAAAATTCTCAGGATTTGTCTTCAGATTAGTCTATTTTTCCTTCCCCTGGCAAAAACCAGAAAAAGTTCCCTTCCCCGGCAACGGCGCCAAAATTTATGATCGGTCGTTAACAATCATAAAAATAAAATCCCAACAAACTCCTAACTAAATAGATAGGGCAAGTAGGGGTCGATCTCACAGAGAAGGGTGATAGATTTTATCCGAAAATTTAGTGCTTAAAATCTCTCAAAACAGAATACAGAAAACAGAGGTTGACAGAAAGCAATTAAACAGAAAACAATTAAACTAGAAAACAAAGCAAAGTAAATTAAATCTAAGTCTATAGCAGATAAGAAAGAAAACAATAATTAAGGATATACTTCTTCACCAATGGTAGAAAACAATCAAATTAATTATGGGTCCTTGATTTAAAAGATAAATTCAATATTAAATTCAAGATGATAACTGGTCTAGGGAAAACCCTAACATGCTATTTAGGTAAGATTAGCCGTCAAGCCTTAAATTACCCCTTTTCCTCCTAACTAATCAATTAGCCGCAAAGGCTTAAAGATTTGCTAGGATTCAAAGCATTAAGTTTTATTAATTCTTTCACACATGCTTAATAAATAAAACCATACAACAACCAGATAAATCTGATCACTGGCATGCAAACCCAATTAACCCGCCGTCAAGCGCAGCTAACTTGCTACATACAATCAAACATGAACGTCAATCTGCTATTTGATCTAGCCAACAATCTCTCAAATTACCTCTTTAGTGGCCACATAAATTAATAAAGATCAAGATTGTAGAATTATAACAGAGTTTAACATGCTATCTATCAAGAATAAAATACCAAATTATAAGAACAGAAATCTCACCATATTTAATTGATTGAATTCACCAAAGGATCAGAAGTATTAAGAATTTAGCTACTCATGGATTCGGGAAAATCCATGAGCGGCATAAGAGTACTTACAGGACCTTGGAGGGGCGAAATCTCCTTGCAAAATAGCTAAGTATGCCGCACCTCCCTATTGCTAAAGAGGGGGGACGACACCCTTTTGCCTAAAAAACTAGATCTAAACTAATTGGTGTATGAGGTGTGTAGGTGTGTGATTTGTGATACAGGAGGTGCCTATTTATAGTGGAACTAACCCTAAGAATTCCAATCCTAACTTGGAAAGGAGTCTAGGCCGGTTTTAGGGTCTAACTTGGAGTCCAAGTTGGATTAAAAGTCATCCTAGAGTAGAATCCAAGCTAAAATAGGATCCTGAAATTTTGTTGAATTCGTGCAGAAACTTCAACGGCATTTTCGGGCTTGAAAACGGCAGAACTAGGTCTTGGACTTCAAAGGAAAGTTGTAGATCTCGGAGTTAGCTTTCCAACGAGTACTCATGGGCTTCAAGCGGAGGTCTGAGCCGAATGTTATGAATTTTCTACCAAAACTGCTCCTGAATCCTAATCCTGTTAGGACTAGAATCGGGAATCTACGAGATTTTGGTATTTCCTTGGATTTAGGAGTCATTAATTGGGATTTTAATTCCAATTAATATTTTATATGGGTTGAGTATTTTCCCATATAAATTATCCATAAATACCAAAACTTGAGGGCTTCTTCATGACTTGTCTTCAATTAAAACTCCAATTCTTCAATTCTTCCTCTTGAAATAAATCTTCAATGGTCTTCAAGTCTCCAATTTATCTTCAAATGGTCTTCAAACACGAACTTCGCATCTCCAAATCTATGCTCAAAATTGCTTTGCTCAAATCTGTGTAAAAAGTCATCAAAATAGCTACACAAATAGTGAAAAATAACAATTTCTCATTTTCACATCACTTAAAGACTAAAAACACAAATATTAATAAAATAGCATATAATTAAGCATAAATGGATCTAAAAACATAATAAAATAGGCATAAAAATAGGGTTGTTTTTGGCTCAATCATATTCCCCCAACTAAATCTTTGCTAGTCCCTAGCAAACTAGTATAGAAAACTATGAACTTACTAGACTCGAGCATAAAAAAGACCCTATAATCCTAAACTAATGCAAATCAAAATTCAATTTTAATTTAAACTCTTCAAAAACTTTGAATGCATACACATATTAAGGATCAACATAATTATGAAATCAAAATAACAAAGAATCATAAGAGCACTCAATTCAAAAGATCAACAAATAACAAGCATCTTTATTCTTAAGTAACCATAATTAAAGTAGTTCTAATCACTTACCATTCATCACATCCTATAACTACTTCTTTCCATTAGCTTATGTCTTCATCTCTATCTCCATTACTCAAATGAATGCATATCACAGATACAAATCAAGGGTTTACGTGTGGGTTATAATAGATTTTTAAAGGGTAATTGTTTTTAGAAAATTGAGGTTACTAACCTCGAAGTGTTCATGATTTGGGGTTACTAACTCCCATTTTTGAGGCTACTAGCACTCTAGAAGGACTCCTTCTTTTTATTTTTTTTCAGAGGGACAATATTTCTGCAATTCCATGCCTCTTATCCTCTTTCCAAGGGTTACTAACTCCTTTTGTTAAAGAAAAGAGTGACAACAATGGATTAAAATTTTTTATAAAGTATGCAGAAATACCTCTTCTCCTCTTGCATGAAAGCACTTCTTTTTGAAAAAGATTTTTTTTTAAACTACCCTTTTATATAAGTAGTCCCCCACACTTGTTCTTGACATATCCATAACATACTATCATAATTGTAATTTCAATCAAGATTGAACATAAGTTCTAGAAATAGGCAATCATAGAAATAATGAACAATATGCTTTTATCACAAACTTCAATTATACCTAATCTAAGAAATCAGATATCATGCTATAAATCAATCAATCAAATAAAATATTCTTAAAAATTCTAAGTATTCTTCAATCATAATCAAATCAATTCACTCAATACATGCAAAATTTTACTAAAATTTTACGAAAAAATTATGGCATATTTAGATTTTTATGCATATTTAGATTTTTATGCATGCAGACTAGACTCTCTCCCCCACACTGAAAAGACACATTGTCCTCAATGTGGAAACACATATGAAATTAACAAAATAATTATATTATGCATGATCATGTGGTTTATTTAAATGCATGAAATAAAAACTAAACTAACAATTAATTCACATCAAAGAACAGGTAAGCAATCAAAGCAATAATCACACAAGACAAAATTATGCATGGAAAATTAAAGAGATAGAGTTAAAGAAAGCTTCTCTGTTTGCAGGCATAAGCTCCATCATTGCTTCTGAAACTGGACTCCTTTCGAATTCAACTTGCAATCGTCCAAATTAAGCTCCATTTGCTCTCCTTCGGTTCTTCATGGAAAATCATTGGGTTGCCTCCCAATAAGCGCCTTTCTTTAAGATTCTTTGGCTAGACTGCCTTAAAGAAATTATTCTTCAAGGGTGAAGGAATTATGGGTATATTCCTTCAACAATTCCACAATGATTTTGAGAGTATCATTGATGGCTTTGAGAACTTCAAGTTGAATTTTATCAAGACTTGAAATCATCACAGGGTATGTGGCGGTTTGGAATGGTGATGGCACGAGCATGGCCGGTGGTGGCACGTGCTTAACCGGTGGTGGCATGGTAATGGGCGGATATGGCTTGGTTGAAACATGAGATGGCCGGGCTGATGGCTGGCTTAACCGGGCAAGTGGCGCGGGTGGCCAGGCATGGTGCTCGGATGGTGTTGCTTTGGGCGGATATGGCCGGGCATATGGCGCGGTTGTGACCGATCCTAGCCGGGCATGAGGCTTGGATGAGGATTGATATGGCGGGGATGGCCGGGCATAAGACTCGGAGGGTAGTGCGGATGGCGCGGAGGAAGATAGGCTCGACCGGGCAGGCGGCGCAAATGGCCGATTGTGGCGCGCGGAAGAGTCCGGGCGTGACCAGGTAGATGGCTCGAATGGCCAGGCGATCGGCGCGGAGGATGGCACGGATGGCCGGGCCATGGCCGGGCATGTATCTCGGCGTGGCTCGGTTGTGGCTGGTCTTATCCGGGCCATGTGCGAGGATGGCCGGGCCATAGCCGGGCAATGGCCTGCTGAATTGGCTCGATCATGGCCTTGAGCGTCTTCCTCTGGTTCCTTGGCTTCCATCTTCTGCTTCTCTCCATGTGGCTGAACTTCTTGCTTGTTGGCATCTTGCTCTTCCTTTGCTTTTCTTCTTTAAAGCTAGGGGGTGCAATTGCTTTAGTCAAAGATTCCAACGCTACATATGCAGCTTTTGGGGTTCTATCGAACAAAGGGATGTTGTCCATGCTATCCACAAGAATTTGGCCATCTACTCCTAATCCTTGATAGAACTATGTAATCAAAAGCTGTTGTGATATGGCATGGTGAGGGCATGCTGCGCAGAGCTTCTTGAATCTATCCTAGGCTCGATAAAAAGGTTCAACTTTGCGTTGCTGAAAAGTTGCTATCCTTAGTCTTCCTTTGGAAATCTGGGCAGATGTCATCGATGAAGATTCTTCTCGGACTTCTTTCTTAGAATCAGTCTTGTCGATGGCGGTTTCTTTGGTGGTTGCGCCATCTTTTCTTCTGGGATCATCTTCAATCTTGATTTCTTTGTCAAGCACTTGCAATTCTTCTTTGGTGTAGCTCGTCTCCCCTTCAACTTGTGCGGTATTTCCACTCCATAAAGTGATTGCACTCACGTTCTCCTTAGGAGGTACCTTTGGTTGCGATGGGATCCTTTGTTGACCTTGTGTCTTGAGCTCACTCATGTCACTAGCCAATTGACTTATTTGTTTCCTCATCATCTCCATAGCTTCTCTCAATTGTTGCATCTCGATAGCTTGTGAAGATTGTTGAAAATTAGGCCTTTGATAATTCATTGGCCTTCCTTGATAGTTATCTTGGTTCCCATATTGTTGACTTGGTTGCTCGGCTCTCCAATATGGTTCAGGCTTCCTTTGATATGCTCCTTGCATTCCAACGGCATTGACTTCTTGCGCGGTGTGTTCCAAAGAAGGGCACTTATCAGTGTAGTGTCCTTGCTTACAAATTCCGCAAATCTTAGGCACACTTGAAAAATTCGCATTGAATAAATCAGTGAGCGCAACGACTTGTTGATTTGTCTCTTGAAGTTGTTGCTCCAGTGAGGTGGAGTGGGTAGAGACTTCATTGATTCTTCTTGTATCACCTTGTCTTGAATAGTCTTCTCGAGATCCGAATTGTTGAGTGTTGGCAGCCATGTTCTCCACTAAAGTCCAAGCATCGGTGGGAGTTTTGTCTATGAAAGCACCTCCACTTGCAGAATCTATGGAAGATCTGTCAAACGGTAGTAATCCTTCGTAGAAGCATTGGATCAGCAACTGTTCAATGATTTGATGATTGGGGCTGCTCGCACATAGTGTCTTGAAACGTTCCCAATATTCGTGCATTGTTTCTCCATGGCGTTGCTTAATTCCGCAAATCTCCTTCCTTATACTTGATACTTTGTGAGCAGGAAAGTACTTTTCCAAGAACAACTTCTTAAGGCTCGTCCAAGATGTGATTGAACCGGTTGGTAAGAGGTACAACCAATCTTTTGCACGATCCACAAGAGTGAACGGAAAAGTTCTTAGCTTGAATTGGTCTTCAGTAATACCTTGAATATTTGTTGATGTGTAGGCAATCTGGAAATCAGTTAGATGTCGGTGAGGATCTTCTCCAGACAGACCGTGAAACTTAGGTAAAATTTGAATAAATCCAGATTTAATCTCAAAATTTGCAGTCGTATCCGGGTATCGAATTGCTAAGCGTTGTGCATTGACGTTTGGTGCAGACAGCTCTCTCAAAGTTTTAGGTTCTTCTTCGTTTGCCATGTCTTCTGACGATGTTGAAGCAGCAGATCTAGGAGAACTTGATTGAGAACTCGAATTGGATGGCTCCTTTTCTTGTTGTCGATTTGATTTCTCCTTCCTTAGCGAAAATAGTGTTCTTTCTGGCTCTGGATCAAACTCAAAATCTTTTGTACCACTACTTCTTGTCTTTGGCATGCAGATTCCTAACAAAACTCAAAAACTCAAAAGAAAATTGTTAGTATTAAAAGTTCTTAAACAAAATTAAAATTAAAGACAGAAAATAAAGAAAATAAAATATTTTTTTATCTAAAAACGCAAGAACAAGAAATATTTTTATTTATGACGCAGAATTTTTTTTTTCGACGCAAAACACAAAACAATTTTTTTTTATGACGCAAAAATATTTTTTTTTTAGTAAAAAACGGAAAACAAAAATTAAAAACGGAAAAGAAATTTTTTTTTTTTCTAGAAAAAAAACGCAGAAAACGGAAAACACAGAAATTTTTTTTTTAGATCAAAAACGCAGACATTAAGAGAAAATTCTCAGGATTTGTCTTCAGATTAGTCTATTTTTCCTTCCCCTGGCAAAAACCAGAAAAAGTTCCCTTCCCCGGCAACGGCGCCAAAATTTATGATCGGTCGTTAACAATCATAAAAATAAAATCCCAACAAACTCCTAACTAAATAGATAGGGCAAGTAGGGGTCGATCTCACAGAGAAGGGTGATAGATTTTATCCGAAAATTTAGTGCTTAAAATCTCTCAAAACAGAATACAGAAAACAGAGGTTGACAGAAAGCAATTAAACAGAAAACAATTAAACTAGAAAACAAAGCAAAGTAAATTAAATCTAAGTCTATAGCAGATAAGAAAGAAAACAATAATTAAGGATATACTTCTTCACCAATGGTAGAAAACAATCAAATTAATTATGGGTCCTTGATTTAAAAGATAAATTCAATATTAAATTCAAGATGATAACTGGTCTAGGGAAAACCCTAACATGCTATTTAGGTAAGATTAGCCGTCAAGCCTTAAATTACCCCTTTTCCTCCTAACTAATCAATTAGCCGCAAAGGCTTAAAGATTTGCTAGGATTCAAAGCATTAAGTTTTATTAATTCTTTCACACATGCTTAATAAATAAAACCATACAACAACCAGATAAATCTGATCACTGGCATGCAAACCCAATTAACCCGCCGTCAAGCGCAGCTAACTTGCTACATACAATCAAACATGAACGTCAATCTGCTATTTGATCTAGCCAACAATCTCTCAAATTACCTCTTTAGTGGCCACATAAATTAATAAAGATCAAGATTGTAGAATTATAACAGAGTTTAACATGCTATCTATCAAGAATAAAATACCAAATTATAAGAACAGAAATCTCACCATATTTAATTGATTGAATTCACCAAAGGATCAGAAGTATTAAGAATTTAGCTACTCATGGATTCGGGAAAATCCAAGAGCGGCATAAGAGTACTTACAGGACCTTGGAGGGGCGAAATCTCCTTGCAAAATAGCTAAGTATGCCGCACCTCCCTATTGCTAGAGAGGGGGGACGACACCCTTTTGCCTAAAAAATTAGATCTAAAACTAATTGGTGTATGAGGTGTGTAGGTGTGTGATTTGTGATACAGGAGGTGCCTATTTATAGTGGAACTAACCCTAAGAATTCCAATCCTAACTTGGAAAGGAGTCTAGGCCGGTTTTAGGGTCTAACTTGGAGTCCAAGTTGGATGAAAAGTCATCCTAGAGTAGAATCCAAGTTAAAATAGGATCCTGAAATTTTGCTGAATTCGTGCAGAAACGTCAATGGCATTTTCGGGCTTAAAAGCGGCAGAACTGGATCTTGGACTTCAAAGGAAAGTTGTAGATCTCGGAGTTAGCTTTCCAACGAGTACTCATGGGCTTCAAGCGGAGGTCTGAGCAGAAAGTTATGAATTTTCTACCAAAACTGCTCCTGAATCCTAATCCTGTTAGGACTAGAATCGAGAATCTACGGGATTTTGGTATTTCCTTGGATTTAGGAGTCATTAATTGGGATTTTAATTCGAATTAATCTTTTATATGGGTTGAGTATTTTCCCATATAAATTATCCATAAATACCAAAACTTGAGGGCTTCTTCATGACTTGTCTTCAATTAAAACTCCAATTCTTCAATTCTTCCTCTTGAAATAAATCTTCAATGGTCTTCAAGTCTCCAATTTATCTTCAAATGGTCTTCAAACACGAACTTCGCATCTCCAAATCTATGCTCAAAATTGCTTTGCTCAAATCTGTGTAAAAAGTCATCAAAATAGCTACAAAAATAGTGAAAAATAACAATTTCTCATTTTCACATCACTTAAAGACTAAAAACACAAATATTAATAAAATAGCATATATTTAAGCATAAATGGATCAAAAAACATAATAAAATAGGCATAAAAATAGGGTTGTTTTTGGCTCAATCAGTAATTAATACAATTTAACTCGGTAATTAGTAGATAAATACATGCATACCATATTTACCTTTGGTTGATTATAATTGTTTGCACTGCATACCACCATTATAAATGTCAATTAATAAGAAGGTGTTTAAACTATGACGAGCTAATCATGGGTAAAGGTGCGCGTGCACGACCTCTCGAGATTTCGCTCCGAGAACGAATGGTTTTCGCGAATATCCCCGGAGGGCCGGGCTAGGTTCGTGAAGGCTAGTTCGAGTAAACCCCTTTTTATTAATCAATTAATGAACCGGACTTTGCATCCATCATTCCGTACATGCATACGCAATGTTAAGGTTCAAATTTGGAGAAAAATAAGCAAAAGATAAAAAACTCAAAAGTGTTTTCCAAAAGTGTTTTTATGTATGTTCTCTTATTCGGTTTTCAAAAGGACTAAAAATGGCAACTCAAGAGGTTTCATGGTAAGCATTTTCCAAAGAAAATTGGTCATAAGGAGATAAGTTCTTTAAATTTAAAATTCAATTATTGAGATTAAAATTCGCCCGGAAATCGATCAGTAAACCGTTTTTTGATGAATCTTAATTTGAAAACAAATCTTTGATTTAAGGATTTGACTTTTAGATTAAAATTAATCCGGAAATGGATTATCAAATCTTTTTGGGTTAAGTTTAAATTTAAAAATTGGAGCTTGGTTTTAAAGACGAGTTTTTTTAATAGTAAGATTTTTGGCAAGACAATAAAATCAACTAGTTTTCCTTAAAAATTCAAATGAAAAAGTTTTGACACTGCATTTTTCCAAAATTTCTTCCCGATGCGAAAGAATCAACAAGAGAACAAACAGCGAAAGAGAATCGTAACAGAATTAATTGACGGTGTTCGATTATGTTCTTTGAATTCTCGACATTGATTTTAAAGATGCTTTTGTTTTCTTTCATAACCCTTTTTTAATAATAATCAAGATTAGAGAAAAGCAACCTTTTTATTATTGACCCACAATTAGATCTAGTTTGGCTTAGAGGTATCGTCACTTGACGGGCGTGCCGGGGGTGCTGATCCTTCCCCGGACCTAAATGACTCCCGAATCTAGGTCTAGGTGACAAGACAAGACCCATAGGTTTAGTGGGTCCCATGTCAAGCATCGGACCACATTAGACTGATTAAGACAATTAGGTGGCTAATCACACCTTAGAAAAAAGATTAGTGGCGACTCCATTTCCATTGTCGTTTCGACAGGGTTCCCCAGACCCGAACGTTTCCACAGCTTGGCGAATCCGCTGGGGACAGTTAGAGAGTCAGGCCTCACTTAGTTTAAACAAGATCTAGGGTTAATAATAAAAATGGTTGTTTTGTTTTGTTTGTTTTGATGTTTATTGCTTTTATGTTTTGATATTTCTGTTGTTTTCACTCATATCTTGTTGTTTTCTTTGTTTCTTATTGTGGTTAGTTACTAGGTCTGTCAGGTGTAGTATTAGGGTACTGGTAAGCTGTTTCTTCACACACTTCACTTTATACTTTGCATTCATGCATGAGATCGCCTCAGGCCCAGGCATATCTTTAGTTTTGGGAGGTATAATAGCAAGCCTTCGTGGGACTCGTTTGTCACCGTGCAGGTTGTGCGAAAAACCTCCACCCAAGGAAATCCTATTAGCCCAGCAATGGATACTAGTGGGGTTGAACTGGGAACCTTTAGGTGAAACCTCACCCGGCATATAGTGGAGTGGCTTCTCGCCTAGGTAGGGCCAAACCCGTGAGGATGAGTGCATTAGGTACACATAAGGAACATCTCTTACCCTTACCTCTCGTTTGTTAAAAAAAAATAAAGGACCGTAGAGAGAGTAAACTCTTCTACTCTCAGTAAATGGACCAACCTGCCCCAAAGAACTCACAGTCTGAGTGTTTTTCAAGAAAAATATTTTGATCAATAAAGGAAGGGGGCATGATTTTTCTGTTTAATTTTCGGCTATTTGTTCATAGATATGTTCAATTACTAACGGGTTTTTGTTTCTTCCCTTTTGTCTTTATCTTTTTGCGCGTGCATTTGTATAACCTATTTGTGTTGCAGGTTTCATCTTTACATATCATGCCATCATTTTTGCAGTTCCAGGCATTTATATATTCTATAATTGACCATGCATATCCATGTTATTCATTTGTTTATCAATAGAGAGTGCCATGTCATGTTGCATTATTTTGCGCATTTTCACAGTTGGTCAAGTCATCACAATGTTCATTTGTACATATGTTCATGCATTCAAATCACCATCATTTATAAAATTTATGCACTTTAGTACATAGTATGGTATCATATCACCCTATATACATGTCATCGCTAAAGCATCTCATGCATAGACTCTATCAAACCCAATGAAAGAGAGATTAATGCTAACACTCTCTGGAGGAAAGGTTTCTTCCTAGTTAGGCCATGCCTAGGGAGACAATTGATGGGGTCCATTGTCGATAAGGATCTAATTGTTGCTCCCTCGCTGTGCACTTCAGGTGAGAAGGATTTCAACTTCCAACAAGAACCATGGATGATGCAATCGATTAAGTAGATAAGATGGAGCAAAATTCAGGGCAGATGGGGCATGTATCAGAAGCAATGCCAAGAAAGTTGAGTTTGACACTAAGAAAGGAATGAGCGGAAGTGCAATTCAGACATGAGGACAGTGAACATTTGACAGAGAACGTTATGGTTAAAAACCCGCAGGAGTCAGGTCCTGTTAATGCAACACAACAAGGGTCACAAAAGCAACTGTTCCATCATTTGGATACAAGCATTGCCCCAAAACTTCAAAAATCAGAAGAGGATCAGATTGAGATACAGAAGATCGAGTATGAACTATTAGATAAGAGGTTGAGAGTTATTGAGGGTACCAACATGTATGGATCAGTACACCCGAAGGATCTCTGTCTGGTTTCAGATTTGATCATCCCACCAGGATTCAAAGTGCCAAGTTTAACAACTACGATGGAATTGGTTGCCCCAAGACACACTTGATCATGTATTGTCGCAAGATGACTCCATACATCCATGATGAGAAATTGATGATCTTTTATTTTCAAGACAGTTTGATAGGGAGCGCAGCCCGATGGTATGCTCAGTTAGAGACTAGTCGTATTGATACATGGGAAGGTTTGGCGAAGGCATTCCTCGCTCACTATAGATACGTGATAGAGACAGCACCAAATTGTACAACACTCACAAAGATGAGAATGAGATCAGGTGAAAGCTTCAGAGAATATGCAGTGAGATGGAGGAATGTGGCCATGCGGGTTAAAACTCTTCTACCTGAAAAGGACATGGTAGACCTCTTGATTCCAACACTCCTCGATCCATATTTTGAAAATATGCTTAGTAATTGGCCAGAGGATTTCACCAAACTCATTCGCCTTGGGGAGACAATTGAGGATGCTATTTAAAGCGGAAGGACAGTGGTTGCAATGGAAAATGACAAGGGGCAAATAAAGAAGAAAGGAAGTGAAATGGGTGAGCATAGTTTGGTTGGGCATGTTGGACGAAGCACAAGGCATGACAAGTTCATATCCCGGAAGAAAGCTCGAGTTGTAAATCACTCTGAGATTGCTCAACTGTCAATCCCAATTACTGATCTTCTACCGCTACTGATTCAGAATCAATTTATCTCTCCAATAGCCATGAAATCAGTTCCTAATCCAACAGCAAGAAGTTATGATCCAAGCAGTAAATGTGATTACCACATGGGGGTCGTTGGGCATTCAACAGAAAACTGTAGGCAACTAAAGGAAAAAATTGGTGACTTGATCAAGAGTGGTACACTTACTCCTGGACTTCTCGAGCAATGGAAGGTTGCCTAGCTTCAATTCAACCAAAAGAGGGGAAGAGAACTTGTAAAAAAGGGAAATTTCTCGAAACTTTGAAACTCTCATTACATGAGCATGGCATGGGCATAGCATTTTGAATTTAGTGATGTTTTACTGTTTTTGCTATTTTAAATTATTTACTCTTGTTTTAGTAATTTTTGTTAATGAAAAAGAAGGAGACTTTCTTAAGAATTAATGATTGCAAGAATTTTGAGGTTTGGTGTTCACCATTTGGAAAGATCTCTGATTGATTCTCAAAGGCACTTGGAATGGCGATTATCTTTGTCAGGCAATGAGCAAAGGAATAATGAATTTTGTGAAAAGGAAAAGGAAAAAGTTTTCAAAGTGGGATTTTCGTTCGAAATTTGATTTAAACATGAAAACTTTGATTTTCTCAACACTGTGCTCAAAACACAAACACCGAGATAGTTGAAACCAAAAGAAGTCCATGAGCCACATTCTCACGTTTTTCTACAGAGATCAATTTGGTCTACCTTGCTTTTGTTTATACATTGAGATAGTCATTTCAAAAAAGCCAAAACCATCACATTCTTATTCCTTAGGGCAAATGCTTTCGATAGGACACATTCAAATCATTTTGGTGTCCAAACAAAGAATCACTTTTTTAGATCATTTCAGTTGTTAGACAATACCTCCCTTACCCTTGTGATTAACTGAATCAGTCTTCACTTCAACTTAGTGGAATACAAGATTGCCTAGATCTAGTTCACAAAAAAGGTCATCTGAGTAAAAGGGGCAAGAGACATCACTCAAAAATTCCCATAAAAAAAAGAATGAATGGAAAAAAATGAAAAAAATGAAAAAATGAAAAAATGAAAAAATGAAAAAATGAAAAAATGAAAAAATGAAAAAATGAAAAAATGAAAAATGAAAAATGAAAATAAATGCACTTGGAATATCCGGAGGAGTCCAAAAAAAATGGTTTTCAAAAGAGTCATGGTTTTCAAAAAAGATTTTGATAAAATTGATTTCCAGAAATGATTTCGAAACTCGTTTTCTCGAGGAACGCTCTTCAATGAAGATGTTCAATCTTGAAGTGATAAATGGCTTTCTTTCATATTCCCTTCACTTGTAGAAAAATATCCATTGTTGTCCCCCTTTGAGCCTAATTAATTTCTTTTCAAATAAACCCTAATCAAGGATCACCCTCCACACTTGGGGGGGGGGGGGGGCAAAGTGAAGAAGGATCAACCTTGAAAGAACGGGTTTGCATTCAATATTTGAATGGGGCATCCCGATAGTGATTGAGTCCACTCCATCAAGAAATTCCAAAAAAAAAAACAAAATAATCAATCACAAAAAAACAAAAAAAACCCCAATCAAATCAAAATAAAAATCAAAAAGGGAATTGATTGATGGAGCAAAGGACAATTGGTATGATGAGCTCCTTCACATGACAAAAACGATCCTTGATTCAAATACCCTCAAACACATTTTTGAGCCTTTATATCCATTCTTTGGCAATCCAGAACCCCAGCCTACATTACGTGTCTAATAAAAGCCCATCTTTGATCAAGCGAGGATGTTCGAGAAGAGACTGTTCCACAATAAAAATAGTTCTTTTTGCAAAATGTTTTGGTCAAAACTTTTAAAAAAGAGTTTTTCGGGTCAATTTGGAGTTTTCAAGTGCACAAAAATGAAAAAATGAAAAAAAAATGAAAAAAAGAGAAGAAAAAAAGGAAAAAATAGAGCTCTAGGGTGAAAACCCAAAAAAGGACAGTGTAGAGCAATAATGGGAATCCGCAAAGTCTCTTGAAGTTCACAACAAAGAAGCACTCAGAAATGAGACCTCTAACGGATGAATGAGTTGCTTGACTCATGGGTAATCCAAAGGGAAAGTCACCAAATAGTTTAGCTTAACCAGAAGGAGCCAATTCATTGAAATCATACCCTTGATCATATTCTTTTGCTCACTTTTTGAACCATATGCCCAAATAACCAGTGTTGACTCAAACTATTTTGAATGAAGGTTGATTTGATTGTGCTTAAAAAAGGATGAATGAAATGACTTTCAGAAAATGAATTTTTGCTAATAGAATTGCGTTCCATTTGTGAGTTAAGGGTGAAGTACACCGATTACTTCCAAATTGTCAAAGTTCCTTGGTGATCGAGCCAAAAATAACCCTATTTTTATGGCTATTTTACTATGTTTTTGGATCTATTTATGCTTAAATATATGTTATTTTGTTAATATTTGTGTTTTAAGTCTTTATGAGATGTGAAATTGATAATTTGATAATTTTCACTACTTTTGGAGCTATTTTGATGACTTTATACACAGATATGAGCAAAGTAATTTTGAGCATAGATTTGGAGATTCGAAGTTCGTGTTTGAAGATTTATTGAAGATAATTTGAAGACTTGAAGATCATTGAAGAATTATTTCCAAGAAGCAAGAATTGAAGAATGAAGTTTTAATTGCGAAGGATTGAAGACAAGCCATTAAGAAGCCCGGAAGCTAAGGAATTTTGGATATTTAATATGGGAAAATACTCAATACATATAAATCATTAATTGGAATTAAAATCCCAATTAATGACTCCTATATTCAAGGAAATATCCAAATTCCCGTAGATTCCCGATTCTAGTCCTAACAGGATTAGGATTCAGCGCAGTCTCGGTAGAAAACTCATAACTTTCTGCTCAAACCTCCGTTTTAGGCCCGTGAGTAGGCGTTGGAAACCTAACTCCGAGATCTAAAACTTTCCTTTGAAGTCCAAGACCCAGTTCTGCCATCTTCAAGCCCAAAAAAGACGTTGAAGTCCCTGCACGAATTCAGCAAAATTTCAGGATCCTATTTTGACTTGGATTCTACTCTAGGAAGACTTTTAATCTAACTTAGAGTCTAAGTTAGATCCGAAACCGTCCTAGACTCTTTTCCTACTTAGAATTGGAGTCTTGAGGGTTATTTCCACTATAAATAGACACCCTAGGTCTAGGTTTTTGATGTATGTAGATCTAGAGATTTTATTTTGAAGAATTGTTGAAGATTTGGAGGAGTTTGCCCTAGGAGCCACCGCCTCCCTCTTCTTCCCATCCTTAGATAAGTTTTTCTTCTTTTCTTTAGATGCTCACTCAATTCATGAGTGAGTAATCCTTTTCTTTTCTCCAATGTAGAATTTAATTGATCTCTTGACTTATATCATGGTGAGATTTTATGCTTTTATATGAAAATTAATAGGGTATTTTTTAATATCTCTGCATGAATTCTATGTTGCTTGTTTTGATAGATTGAAGCTAGCACTTTCTTGATAAATTAAGTAGCATTAGCTAAATTAAATCTTGAAGGATCTTCGGATTTAATTGTTTGGTAGCAATTGGAAGCGAAAGATCTTCCTTCCAAGGGATTTAAGAATCTTTGACCAATTTTTAATTG
>AWUE01012423.1:0-12407 GCA_001974825.2 Corchorus olitorius
CATTTTACAATATCAAGACCAAGGAAAGAAAAACAACAAAACAAACTTGATAGACAAAATCGAAAAGAATTTGATCAATCCTAAAAAAAAGTGAGGGAAGTCAAAACAAAATAGAGAATTGAAACAAACCTTCAACACACCATAGTGGCAGATCAAAAAGTGCCTATTTATATGAGTTGAGTTAAGTATTTAAAATTCAAAATTAAATGACATTAATACTAATTGATTTTAATTTGATCAATATTCAAATCAATCAATTTAATATCATTAGTACTAATTGATTCTAATTGGATCAAGATATTCAAATCAATCAATCAATCAATTTAATATCATTTTAGTACTAATTGATTCTAATTGAATCAAAATATATTCAAATGAATCAATCAATTTAATATATATAAATTGGACACATGGCATTGAGAGACATATGCCATGTGTCAAAAGGAGATGAATTCGGTAATTAATAACCTTTCTTTTCTTCAATATCTATAGTTTTAAATATATATATATATATATATATATATATATTATATATGATATATATGATTAGCTTCTCGCAGTTGAATGCATTTATCAGGGGCATTTAACCGGTTTATTTTTTCTTACTATTTTTATGGGCTTTTGGTTTCCCCTCACCAAAAGCCTTTTTTTTAACACTATTTACCAAAGGCCAATGCCCAAAGGTGAAGGAAAAAAAAACACTGCAGACTTCTTTCTCTCCTTCAAATTTCAATAACCAAGAGCTTATTCTCCTGTTCGCTTCTCCACTTCGTTCATGTAGAGTTCACTCTTTTTTGCTCTCTCTCTCTTTCGTTCTGCCTTAAGCTCCTGTCCTTTTGTTCCTTTTACCGCTAGATTTAATTTATGGAATTAAAAGAATATAACAAATTTAAGAAGCAGAAGAAGAACCCAGATTTTTCTGATTCAAGGTTAGTCACTTTCCCAAACTTTTTTCTTTCAAAACAAACAATACCTACTTTTTTTAAACTGCCTCTAATCTCTTCTTTTGTTTGCTTTTCACGGTTTTGATTTTTTTATTGTTAGGTTTGGAAGTTAAGTGAAGCTGGAGTGTCAGCACTGTCTATGACTTCTTCGGGTAAAAGAACTTTTTCCTTTTTCTGTTTTTTGGACAAGCGAATGTATGTATGTTTAGAGGTATATATGTGATGTTAGAATAATTTAGATGGACATATATAGCTTCACTACGATCAAACTTCTTTATATCATTTAGGATGATGTCACACTTTCTTTCTAATTTTGTTGAGAAATTCGTTTTATTTCCCATGTTTTTGCTTCTCAACTGCTAATTTCTATTATCCTTTTGCTTTTATTATAATTTCTATTATCCTTTTGCTTTTATTATTGGTTTATTCTAAAAGTTTGGGACTGCTCTATGTGTATGAGTCAATAATTAATTATTGGGAGTAATCCAGATTTTGATGCTAAACTAATCTGGGGCTGCTGTAATTTGTTTCAATGTTTCAAAGATTTGATCTTTTATGATTTACTGTTCCTGGCTTTTGCTTATATTGAAGGGTGCTTATGAATTTGTTTCTAGATGTGGAAATTTACAGATTTGATGGTTGATGAAAATTTCAATTTTTTTTTTTGGCCAGAATGAAAATTTCAATTTAGATTTGTACTTTTATAATGCATTGTAATATATATTGATGTTATTCGTAATTTTAATGCTTTTTTATTCTATCTTTTGTTTTTAGGTAAATTCTTATTCTTAATTGAAGTTTAAAGATAAAGATGAATAAAGTTTATGACTTTCGTAACAAATTATTCTTGGGATATATTACATTGGTGAGAAAATATTCTTCAAGTGAATCAACAAGTGATGTATTAGTAACAAGCAAAAGAATATGTAAAATCATGGTGTCTTCTTCTCCATTGATGCTCAATACGGCTCTTGATCAAAGTGGGCTGAGGGTGTCACCGGAAGTAGCGGAGGATGTTCTTAAGCGGTTTGAGAATGCTGGTATGTTGGCTTATAGATTTTTTGAATGGGCAGAGAAGCAGCGGAATTTTATGCATACTGTTAGGGCTTATCATACTATGATTGAATCTTTGGCTAAGATTAGGCAGTATCAGATCATGTGGGATCTTGTGAATACAATGAGAGGTAAGAGCATGCTGAATGTTGAAACGTTTTGTATTATTATGAGAAGGTATGCAAGGGTTCAGAAGGTGGATGAGGCTATTTATACATTTAATATCATGGAGAAGTATGGCGTACAACCGAATTTACCAGCATTTAATGGCTTATTAAGTACTTTGTGTAAGTCCAAGAATGTGAGAAAAGCTCAAGAGATTTTTGATAGAATGAAAGATCAATATGTGCCGGACTCAAAAACTTACAGTATTTTGCTTGAAGGGTGGGGTAGGGCACCTAATTTGCCAAAGGCTAGGGAGATCTTCAGAGAAATGGTTGATATGGGCTGTGAACCTGATATTGTGACCTATGGTATAATGGTTGACATTCTCTGCAAGGCAGGGAGGGTGGATGAAGCTATTGCAATTGTTAGGGAAATGGATTCTAATGGTTGTAGACCAACTTCTTTTATTTATAGCGTCTTGGTCCATACTTATGGGATAGAAAACAGAATTGAAGATGCTGTGGATGCATTCTTAGAGATGGAAAGGAACGGAATCAAGGCGGATGTAGTTGTGTATAATGCCTTGATTGGTGCTTTTTGTAAAGTAAACAAATTAAAGAATGTGTATAGGGTCTTAAATGAGATGCATACCAAGGGCGTGGCACCAAATGCAAGGACCTGCAATACCATTCTCAACACCTTGATAGGTCGTGGAGAGACAGATGAAGCTTTTAAGGTGTTCCGCAGGATGATAAAAGAATGTGAACCTGATGCAGACACTTATACAATAATGATAAAGATGTTCTGTGAGAATGATGACTTAAAAATGGCATTTAAAGTTTGGAAGTATATGAGGTTGAAGCGATTTATCCCTAGCATGCACACATTTTCAGTACTCATACATGGATTATGTAAGAAGGGCGATGCTGCTAAGGCTTGTGTCCTAGTAGAAGAGATGATAGAAATGGGGATTCAGCCCTCAGGTCTTACATTTGGAAGGTTAAGGCAATTGCTTATAAAAGAAGGGAGAGAAGATGTACTCAAATTTATTCAGGAAAAAATGAACCTTCTGATCAAGGAACCTTTGTCTGAGTGAAGAATCATTCCTTTTTCAGCTGTTGAGAATGCTGAATATATGGAATCCAAATGCCTGATTACCAAATGGGTGCATATCAATTCGTGCAGGTAACTTGTCTCTCTTTGATTTCAACTATATATATCCAAAAGTAAGTTTGCACATTTCAACACATTTATACTTGTCTTTTGTTGTGTGATATGTTTTGTGTTTAGTGACGCCAATCACTAGCACAAATCATCAGTGGTAAAATGTGACTATTTAAACTTTTAGTGCTAGCTTGCTTTCTGTATAATTTACCTTCGTTTTGGTGATATAGGCATGTGTATTAACTCATCCTTATGCTACTCTTCTGTGGCATTTAAATCAAATAGTGAAATATGTTGGAAAAAGTGAGGGAAAGAGGCAAAATATATCATTTCGGATTCTGTTGAAATGAGCTTGAAAGAGCTCCAGAAGCTTGTTGATGCACAGTCGGAGATTTACCCTCTTGGCCCTTCTATAGCCATTTATTGGTCGGTTGTCAAAGATTGTGAAGTACTCTGCACCAAACAAGGGTCTGAAATTAAATGGCTTTTGAGGGCTTCAGCATTCAGGTGATTGGCACATCTTTGCATGTATTCCGTAGGATTGATAACCAGGTGTGTAGTAAAATGCTGTAAAGTTATGAGAATTTGCACCAAGTCATGGTTTAGTTAACATTTTTCAAGTATCTTATTGCTTTATAGAAATTCCCACAATTTTTGCTATTGGGAGAAAGACAGTTGTTTCAAACTTTGACAATAAAGTGCAAGTATCAGGGTTTTTTTTTTTCCTCAAATATGTAAACTCCTCCTGCATTTAAAGCTAATGATCAACATAAGGAAAACTGCAAATAGTTTCTGTTGGATACTTTTCTAGAGTTAATATACAGCTTTCTACATACTTTAATGCCTTTATTTATCCTTTTCTGCAGATTTATTAGTCAATTTCATCATTTAGTTGTTCATAGTAATTCCATCTATCATAATATTTTGTATCCCACGCATCAGACTTTGGAGATACTATTATTTGAATTTGGTCAATCAACTCTTGGATACATTGTGTTGTTGCTGGAATTTTCAATATGTTATAAGGTTTCATTTTCTTGTGCATATACAAACTGGAATTGACTGATACATCATTTGCATTAAATTCTCAAAATTAAAAAACCGCTAATTTAGCTAGCACAAGGGAGTAAAGCAAAATGGACAAAGAACACAATAACAATTCTAAGAAATTCTTCATTCAAAGAAAATAAAAGGGTGAGAGCAAATGGGGGAAGATTTATGTTCTATTACCCATGGGGGAAGATTTATGTTCTATTACCCATATGTATAAGTCCTTGGGTGACTAGCAGCCATGGCAACAAGAAAAAAAATCAAAATTCTCATAAATGGCGACTATTGATTATATCCGGTCTTTGTAGCACGAGAAAAAGGCAACTTTATAATAAAATACTATAATTCATGCTGAAAAGGGATGATATTTCAACTCAGTGCCTCTTTGTTTTCGTTTCACTTTTAGAAAGTGTAACTCCTGAAATCTTGTTGACCTCATAAAGTAATCCAGCTGAGAACAAGAAACTGCATTGAAAAAAAAAAAAAAGGCATCAGAATATATATGTTTGTCAAACACAATGCCAAGATGCTATTTGTTACTAATTGATCCACATTATTAGTATTTTTTTTTCTTTTTAGTTTTACAAACTGATAACTTTCATACGAAGCAAAGCTGCAAATGGTTACAATAACAAACAATTTTAAGTTTTCATGCTCAAATTGGCCCTTGTTTGCACAGCATAGAACGGACTTATTTTTTGGAAACACATAAAAACAAACTTATGAATTGTCTTTTTCCTCAAGTTTCTGCCAGTGTGACAAGCCTACAGTCCAAAAAGAGGTCTAAGGTTTGATTAAATCACCCAGGTTCCATCATGAGTCCATAAGAGACATACATCAACATTCAACTACCAGTTTCTACCTGTCATTGAGTTGCTTCTTAATTGTAAGTGGACTTAATTAAACATATTCTTCCTTCAACATGACTAATCATGCTGCTAATAGATTGAAAAAAGAAACATCTCATTAAGCATGCATAGTAGGAAGTAGCAATTAATTGCAGATAATGAACCATTAACATTACCATGTTGTAATACAAACTCTGTGAACAGTGCTAGCAGCAATCAGTGCAATCCCTTCTGCCAATATCACTGCAAAATACAAAACAATCAGAGCAATTCAAGTTAACTGTCGATTCTGTAAAAATCATGAAAAAAAAAAAATACTTGAAGGCTATAGCATAGAACCTGGTGCATTCTAAAAAACACTATGAAGAGAAAAGCGATAATTATGAACGATCCACATTTTCCATGTATATTTCACCTGATTAATATAATATAAATAAATAGTTGTTTCTTCCAGTTAAAAACTCAATGTCAGGTTTTAATGAGCTTCAGTTGCTATTGAATATAAAAGTTCTGAGCTTATAATGCTTAGTTTCAGTAGTGAAACACATGAAACATGAACCCACATATAAGCGTAGTTCAAATTTTGTATTTAATGAGCTTCAGTAGCTATTGAATATAAAAGTTCTGAGCTTATAATGCTTAGTTTCAGTAGTGAAACACATGAAACATGAACCCACATATAAGCGTAGTTCAAATTTTATTTTGATGTACCCTTGTACAGGCACATTAGTGACATGCATATCAGATTTATCATCACCCTGTTTATGTTACATTTTCACCAGGACAAATAAAACCTTTGCTTATAACATCTAAACATAAGTAATTGAAAAAAAAGGAAAGGCAAACAGAATTTTTTTTCCCCAAAGAAAAGCCCTTGGATACTTACCAGCACCCCATCCAGTCCTCATTCCACATGCTTCCTGGAAATTCCCAATGAACTGAAAGAACAAAAGGCAAGAAAATACCAATTATGAGGCTAAATCAAATCACAAAGATCATACAACATTGCCAAAAAAATCATATAATAATCACATTAAAGCTACAACTCAGAACATAGAACAGAAGGTCACAATTCAGGATGTGATAATAAATAGGAGTCAATCCAGGTGCTTTAGGACTCACTGTCAGTGACACTAGAAACAAGAGGGAGCTGATGAACCCTCCGAGTATCGTAAACAGCTCTGAAGATGCTAACTTTCCTCTATACATCTCTTCGAGCGAGAGAATGACAGTAAATAAAAGAAATGAATACAGCATCGAACTCCCTGATCCTGCCATGGCCTTCTCGTTCATACCAAAAAAGAAAGAATTGCTTTAGAAACAATCTTAGGAAATAAAACAATATAGAAGCATCAAAGAAATGAAATTTAGGATTTACATAAACCCTAGTTGAAAAAACAATCTTGTCTATGCCCACATTTCGGATCTCATTAAATTGGAAATTAGCTTCACAATCTGATAAAGATAAGTGAAGAAAAGCTAATAACGTAAATCAAAGGAAATTTCGAAAATTAAAGGCCGTACCTTTAAAACCTAGCTACGCCCGATCCCTCTCCGTTGCTCTGCCGATGAGTCAAAATCTCAGTCTCAGAATTGCAAGTTAAAAGCAACTACTGGAGAGAGAGTATTAAATAATGTACTATTAACTGAAAACTACAGGGGCAAAAATGTCACAACAAACGTTTTGGTAAGTCAAAGTGAAACGCTGCGTATTGGAGGCGCAACGTTTAAAAAGCACCAATTCCAAACAAATGAAAGTTTCTTTTCTGTCTTTCCCGGTCCGCTGATGGAGTCGCCGGAGGTACCGGAGTGTCCGGTGTGCTTGCAACCGTACGACGGCGCTGGCACGATTCCGCGGGTGCTCGCGTGTGGCCACACGGTGTGCGAGTCATGCCTTGTAAACCTCCCTCAGAAGTTCCAGAGAGCAATCCGCTGCCCCGCGTGTACGGTACTCGTCAAGTACCCTGCAGAGGGTCCAGCGGCTCTCCCCAAAAACATTGATCTCCTTAGGCTCATTCCCGGCTCTGCATATCCCGGAAAACCGGTAAAAGAATATACAAATGTCTCCCGTGTCCCATTCCTTCCTCGCTCTTGGTCAGACGAGTTTTACTCCAACTGGAGAAACTACGTTCTCTCTGAAGACGCCGTTGACAGACAAAAAGTAAGTCTTCTGAGGCTTGGATCTTTTTCAAGTCGTGACGAGGATGGGTCTGGTTTTAAGGCTGTCTATATGGTGAGAGTCATGGATTGTTTGAGTGAAATGGAAGAGGAGAAAAGAGAGGAATTGAGGTTACTCTTAAGAGCTTTCAACAAACAAAGTGGTAGAATGTGTAGGGTTTTGGGTTTATGGGCTGATCTTGGAGATGGGATTTTGTATTTAGTGAGCGAGAAGCAAAAATATGGCAACTTTCTGGACACAAACTTGGGTGGTTTTGAAAAAGATGGGATTTTTAATTTTGCAATGATAAGCATGGAAATATGTGAGGCAGTTATTGCTTTGCACAAAGAAGGGCTGATTGCTGGTTCTTTAGGCTTGTCTTGCTTTCAATTTGATGATTTTGGGCATGTATATCTTGATTTGATAGAGGTGTTATCGAGTGGAAGGGGGGTTCATGAAGTGGTTGCAAAGGTTGGTTCTACTGGGAAAAAGATTGGTAATGCAGAAAGCTGTCTGTTGTTAAAAGATTTGTTTAAGAGGGATGTGTTTGTTAGCCCTGAAGTGTTTCAGCAGTTGGAGCAATATAATGTCGGAGTAGAGTGTGCTAGCTCAAAATATTCGATAATGTATAGCTCAGATGCTTGGTTGTTAGGCTGTATTTTGCTTAGGATTCTCGTTGGGGAAGTTTTAAGTGATGAGTTGGTTGATTCTTTGTATCATATTATTGTGAAAGGAAATGAAGATAATGATTTGGATTGTTCAAGTGTTTACACAAGTTTAATGGAGAAAGTGGGCTCTTTGTTGGAAAGTAAATTTGGCTCAGAACATGTCTCTTTGCAACAGATTATATGTAAATGTTTTACTTTTGATTGTGATAAC
Organism: Corchorus olitorius; assembly: GCA_001974825.2. Classification (NCBI taxonomy): domain Eukaryota; kingdom Viridiplantae; phylum Streptophyta; class Magnoliopsida; order Malvales; family Malvaceae; genus Corchorus; species Corchorus olitorius. The sequence goes on from AWUE01012423.1 coordinate 8,202, forward strand.
TGTTTACTTGTGAGAGATGTGTGGAAATCTGTTAGGGAGATGGTTATTCCCCCTCTGTTTGATAAATTGGTCAAATTAGATGGAGTAAATTATGATGAGGATACAGGTCGATGTTTGGTTGCTGGAAAGTTGTGTATGTTGTCCAGGGAAAGTACTCAAACACTGGAAAATGATGAGTTGCAAGGAAATGAAACAAATGGTGGAGCAGACTTGGTTAATGGTCTCACAAATGGAAGCATTAAATCTAAAGATTTGGCAGGCCATATTGATTGTGTTACAGGATTAGCTGTTGGAGGTATAACTTCTTTTGTTTGTCCATATTATATGCTACTGTGATTCAATCCTTCTAAATGCTACCCGAAAATTTATCATAGATTATGGTAAGATATTGCAACATGTTTGCCAAAACTTATTATTCAGTCTATTTGTGCCTAGGTATTTTTTTCAACATGAGTAATGGTTAAAAGGGGGAAAGTTTTCATGCTATCAATAAAAGTTAGAGGAATCTCTCCCAGCCAAATTATGGAAGACTTCTCAGAGTTGATACTATGTTATGGGCTTATGGCGTCTGTATATAGAAACATCACAAGCCTAAGAGGCCTGTCAATCCATAATCATTTACTGCCTTTGTCATAATTGCATTTAAAAAGCTTTAACTTTGTATTCAAATGTTGCATAGTTGCTAAGGGAAGTTTAAGCACAGTTACTAATTATCCAGATAAGCATCGCATTTTTTTAGTGGGTAGGGTGGTGGTGTGTAGGGGCCTGGACATGGTGGAGTTGGGTCATTTGCTACATCGAAACATAGTTTTCTCCTTTACTGAACTGCTTGATATTTCATGCTTCCCTCCCTCCTCTTCTAGTGGTTGCACAGTGCACCATGATTTTTGGAACAACTCTTTGGATCCTTAAATTGAATAGTAATTGGTTAGATTATGTGTTCCACCTTTTTTATTTCTTTTTTCAATCTTAATGGTCTGTCAGATCCTCTTTAAACATAGTTTTGAAGAGATTATGAATTCTAGGTGATTTAGGTGCTGTATTCTGAATGTTTCTTCCTTTTCTTGTAGGTGCTTATCTGTTTAGCTCATCCTTTGATAAATCAGTCAAAGTATGGTCTCTGCAGGTATATCCTGTTACATTGTCATTTATTCAAGTGGCTTTACTAGTGTGATTAATATTCAACGTTAACCTGTAATATTTAATTATAATTTTTCCGTCATTGATTTGGATTATCGACTCTTTTTGAACCTGTTCCTTCCTACATTCTTTTACAGGACTATTCTCATTTGCATACATTTAGAGGCCACGAGCATAAGGTCATGGCCGTTGTCTGTGTGGATGAAGAACAGCCATTATGCATTAGCGGGGATAGTGGAGGTGGTATATGTGTATGGAACACTAAAATACCTTTCGCACAAGAGCCATTGAAAAAATGGGAGGAGGAAAAGGATTGGCGCTACAGTGGAATTCATGCTTTGGCAGTTTCAGATAATAGATATGTATATACTGGAAGTGGAGATAAATTGATTAAAGAATGGTCTTTGAAGGTATTTTCTTTACTTTATCATGTGACCTCCGCTGCTTATGCCTTCACCTTTTGAAATGTTAGATGATCATACAGAACCTTACTGTTTCTTCCAGGATGGCACACTGTCGTGCACTATGAGTGGCCATAAATCTGTAGTTTCCTCACTAGCAGTGAGTAATGGAGTTCTTTACAGTGGGAGTTGGGATGGAACTGTTCGATTGTGGAGTCTAAGTGACCATAGCCTTTTGACAGTTTTAGGGGAAGACACGCTGGGAACTGTGACCACCGTCTTGTCCCTTGCAGCTAACCAGAATACACTTATTGCTGCTTATGAAAATGGATCTCTAAAGGTTGTTTGTTCTTCAAACTGCTCTTGAATTGGTCTTGATTCTTTTCGTACTTGTATCTGCATTTACACTTTTCATGGAAATTAATTGACGTCCCAGTCTAGTCATGTTATGGATTATTATATAATATTATATACTCCAAGAAATAACTTTTGTGCCCTTAAAGTAGTTGATAAAATCTGACTACACACACACACACACACAGTAGATAGAATGATGCCAGTATCCCCCATCATGGAATCTACCCTGCTTGATGGAATATATAAATTTGCAAAGTGGCAAACAGGTGTTGCTATTGGCATCTCCCCTCCACCTTGAAAGGCCAAATGCATATTTGTTGTTTCACCACCCCATTCCCCCTTCTTCCCTTGTATTTTTCTTGAGTCTGTTAATGAAATTATTCCCATCCTTTCTGCTTCTTTTCAGATCTGGAGGGATGATGTGTTTAGGAAATTTATACAAATACATGATGGCGCCATCTTTGCTATTAGCTTGGAGGGGAAATGTCTTTTTACAGGAAGTTGGGATAAAACCATCAAGGCACAGGTATGAACATAGGCTGTTCTGATGTTTGTTTAGAGTTTGCTGATTGATACTTGTCTGCCTGTAAGTAGGTAGCTTGGGTTGGATGGGGAGTATCTATGTGAACTTTATTCTGTAATTACATTAATATCCAGGAGTTCACTGTTACTTCATCTGTAATTTCTACTTGGTTTAGATTCATTTATGTAATGTTTAGATTTACAATGTAATTGATTTGCAGGAATTAGTAGAGGATGATTTTCAAGTGGATGTTAGACCAATTGGATCCATTCCTTGCGGTTCTGTCATAACAGCTTTACGTTACTGGGAAGGGAAGTTGTTTGTAGGTTTTGGTGATAGGACTCTCAAGGTATGTTGCATATATTTTTGTATGTTTCATGAGAAATATTGCTCCTTTTGATGATAGGTGATAGTCCAATGTGTATATTATGCAATTATGACATTTTAGCACTCATGGGGATCTGCAATTTCTTATTTTTATTTTCAATTCGAGAGAAACGTCCCTGTTTCTGTCATTAGGCTTTAATGAATCTCGTATAATAACTAACAATGAGATGGGAATTTGCTGGCGGGTGTATTATTTTCCTTTTCCTTTCAATCATTGTTGGATTGCTGAAATTAATTCATGTTTAATCTGTTGATGCAGGTATACTATTATGCGAAGTGATCAAAGTCTCATTGAGATCTGCTGTACAGTGGGGGATTAATCACTTCGCATACCTTACAACTTGAGGACTAAGAAGGTTCTGGTGGATTGGTCCACGATTTACTTTGTACAGAAAAAATTGCACCAATTCATGCATCAACACACTGTGTGTACATATATAGGTTTATTTTTCTTTTGGCAATCCATATATAGGTTCATTTAGTTTGTAGAATTTGCAGTGTTCAAGTTGTTAGATCACAAGCCAAAAATGGCAACCGAGAGAGCCCTCTTTTCTGATATATATACCGGGAAGGAAGGATTTGCAATGTGTGAAATATACTGTATTTTTTTTTAAAAAAAAGTGAATAAGTCGTTTCTATTAGCAGAAATTAGTTTGTGCCCCGTGCAATCATATGGGCTGATGATAATCATAAATAATAAATTTTGAGAAAACAATGTATATTAATTTTTTTAAATGCATATATACATTTATATCTATATTATATTAGAAAGTATGAGTTTTTGGGAATCTTTTGAATCGCCTATTTTATCCTTACTTTTCAAATATATTTCTTAATTTTCATTGTATAAACTATTAAAAGATTTATTGTATTAAAAGCTCTATTTTTATCTAATTAAATCTAATATCCTTATAACTATTTAATTTTTACCATTTTACTTTTATAGTTTTACTCAACTAAAAACTCTATTTTTATTTAATTAAATCTAATATCCTTATGCCTATTTTATTTTTACAATATTACTAATTTAATTAAAAAGTATAGATATATTAGAAATTTTTAAATATATTTCTTAAATGACATTGTTTAAATTTTACAGTTTTTTGTTAAAAATAAACTTTTACAGTTATTCTACTAAAAACTCTATTTTTATTTAATTAAATTCAATATTTTTATAAATATTTTATTTTTACCATTTTAATTTTAAAAAATTGGAGACTTTTTGATAGTTATGGACCCATTTCAATTTTATAATATAAACTAATAAAAGTATTATTATCAAGTTTAAAAGTTAAAATAATCAGTTGCCTAATCATTAATTATTCATTTTTTAAAAATAATTAAATTAAAATTTATTGAAAATTTAATTATTGTGATTGATTTTTTTCTACTATTTTT
>AWUE01012424.1:0-44516 GCA_001974825.2 Corchorus olitorius
TTATTGTGATTGAGTTTTTTTTCTAGTTTTTTAAAGTGTGTAGTTGGTAGTTTAATGTATTGGAGTGTATGACAAGAATTTAAAGTTTTTTTTTTTTAAAAAAAAAAGAGTAATATGCAATTATTCCCTTTGACTTATAAGGTTAGAGGAGTCAATTGGGCGGGTTGGACGGGTTTCCGGTTCTGGTCATCAGGGTTTAGCCCAAATGAGTCAGGTAATTTTCTCGGGTCATTCGGATTTCAGATCTTCTAGATTCAGGTCATTCGGGTCTCAGGTCTAAGGTCAGGCGGGTTCGAGTTTTGGCCTTTGGTCACTCGGGTTTTGAGTCATTCGGGTTTTGGGTTTTTCGGCTTTATGACTCGGATCAATTAGGTCAGTCTTTAATTTTTTAATGTTTAATTCTTAAATTTATTTAATATCTTTATTATTCGATTTATTTTACAATCGACTACCGATGAAGTTTAGCAAACTGCATATACGTTGACATGTGTCCATTTCTATATTAATTTTGAATATTAAATATATAATTAATTATGAAGTGGGAGTATGTGATCAAATAAATATTGGTTATATAATATCCAAATTTATATTCTTTCATTACATCAATTAAAATTACTCCCTCTGTCCCAATATATAAGTCTCTTTTAACTATATCATCAAGATTAAGAAAGTTAGTTGTTATTCAAAATTTTATGTATTTTTATTTTGTTCTTCAATTTTTGCCCATATTCTCTTTCTCCCCACTCACTCTCTCTCTTCATACTCACTCTCTTAACAAATAACTATCATTACCACTTGCAAGGATAGTTTTGGAAATAAGTAATGAATATGCATTGGTTTGATAAAAGAGACTTATAAATTTGGACAAAAAAAGTTTCTAGAAGGGGACTTATATTTAGGGACAGAGGGAGTATAAATTAATTAATAATATATGTATCCATAAAAATGAAAATAAAATTACAACCCTTACCGGATAGATTATTAGTATGATAGTAAAACCTAATTGAAAAAAAAATCGTCAAAAAATTACTAATTAATTATTATTATTTATTCATTATGTAAAAAAATAAATTAATAATTATAAATTTAACATAAATTATTCCTAGAACTGATTTAATACTTATATTCATGAAGTTTAGCAAATTTAATAAAATTATAACAATAATAAAAAATTTATTGAATAAATGATCATTTAGAATGGTTAAAATTATAACAATTTAGATTTTAATGAATAAAATATAATTTTAGTTTATAATATTCTTGGGTCATTTGAGTTATGGTTTGTCGGGTTTGGATAGAACAAGTTCAGGTCCATTTACTTTTTATGCTCAAATCGGGTTCGGTCAGTTGGATGCGTTATTGAGTTTGGATCAAGTTTTGACCACTTTACTTATAATTAATTTAAATTATTTTTTTAAACTTAAACACAATGGGTAACGTGCAACACACGTGGAAGTGAAAACTAGTTATATTAAAAAGTACATACTCATGTAAAACTTTTGAATCGTCAATTATACCCTTATTTTTCGAATATATTTCTTAAATGCCATTGTTTAGACTTTTATAGTTTTACTCAACTACAAACTCTATTTTTATTTAATTAAATATAATATATCCTTATAACTATTTAATTTTTACCATTTTACTATTTTAATTAAAAAAATTATATATATTAGAATTTTTTAAATATATTTTTATAGTTTTATTCAACTAAAAACTCTATTTTTTTGCCAAAAAAAACTAAAAACTCTATTTTTATTATTTAATTAAATCTAATATCCTTATACCTATTTTATTTTTATCAATTTACTAATTTAATTAAAAAACTTAGATATATTAGAATTTTTAAAATATATTTCTTAAATGACATTAATTGAATTTATAGTTTTTTAAGAAATAAACTTTTACAATTATTCTACTAAAAACTCTATTTTTATTTAATTAAATTCAATATTTTTATAAATATTTTAATTTACCATTTTAATTTAAAAAATTGGAGACTTTTTTTCAATTATAATATAAACTATCTATACTATATTAAAAAGTACATACTCATGTAAAACTTTAGAATCGTCCATTATACCCATATTTTTCGAATATATTTCTTAAATCACATTGTTTAGACTTTTATAGGTTTACTCAACTAAAAAATCTATTTTTATTTAATTAAATATAATATATCCTTATAACTATTTAATTTTTACCATTTTACTATTTTAATTAGAAAAATTATATATATTAGAATTTTTTAAATATATTTTATAGTTTTACTCAACTAAAAACTCTATTTTTATTTAATTAAATATATTATATCCTTATAACTATTTAATTTTTACCATTTTACTATTTTAATTAAAAGAATTTTATATATTAGAATTTTTTAAATATATTTTTATAGTTTTATTCAACTAAAAACTCTATTTTTTGGCCAAAAAAACCTAAAACTCTATTTTTATTATTTAATTAAATCTAATATCCTTATACCTATTTTATTTTTATCAATTTTCTAATTTAATTAAAAAACTTAGATATATTAGAATTTTTAAAATATATTTCTTAAATGACATTGTTTGAATTTTACAGTTTTTTTAAGAAATAAACTTTTACAAGTATTCTACTAAAAACTCTATTTTTATTTAATTAAATTCAATATTTTTATAAATATTTTAATTTACCATTTTAATTTAACAAATTGGAGACTTTTTTTCAATTATAATATAAACTAATTTGAACAAAAAAAATTATAATATAAATTAACAAAAATCTTATTATCAAGTTTAAAAGTTAAAATAATTTACCTAATCATTAATTATTCATCTTTTTTAAATTAATTAAGTTAAAAATTTATTTAAAATTTAATTATTGTGATTGACCTTTTTCAATTTTGGAGTGTGTATTGATAGTTTAATATATTGGAGTGTATAACAAGAATTTAAAGTTTTTAAAAATAAAAAGAAGAGTAACATGCAATTATTTCCTTTGACTTGTAAAGTTAGAGGAGTCAATTGGGCGGGTTAGACGGGTTTCGGGTCATACTCATCTGGGTCCATGTCATATGAGTGAGGTAATTTTCTCAGATCATTCGGGTTTCGGCTCATCTGGATTCAGGTATTTGGGTCTCGGGTCTGCTGGATTTAGGGTCATGCAGGTTCGGGTTTTGACCTGAGGTTACTCGAGTTCTGGGTCATTCGGGTTTTGAACTTTTCAGGTTTAGGACTCGGATCAATTGGGTCAGCCTTGAATTTTTAAATTTTTAATTCTTAAATTTATTTAAAATGGTTAAAATTATAACAATGTGTATTTTATTTAATAAAACATAATTTTAGTTTATAATATTCTTGGGTAATCGGGTTATTCGAGTTACGAGTTTGTCGGGTCAAGATAGGACAGGTTCGGGTTGTTTAATTTTTCTGATCAAATTGGGTTTGGTCGGGTTGGGACAGGTTATCGAGGTTGAATCAGATTTTAACGGTTTTACTTATAATTAATTTCAATTATTATTTTAATTTTCTTTTAATTTAAACACGATTAGTCACGTGTACGGCACGTGGAAGTGAAAACTAGTACTATATATAAGTACGAGTTTTGTAAAACTTTTGAATCGACTATCATACCCTTATTTTTCAAACATATTTCTTAAATGTCATTGCTTTACTATTATAGTTTTATTCTACTAAAACTCTATTTTTATTCAATTAAATCTAATACCTTTATAATTACTTTATTTTTACCATTTTACTATTTATCAATAAAAATTTGGATATATTAAATTTTTTAAAATACAATTTTATTCTACTAAAAACTCTATTTTCATTTAATTAAATTTAATGTTTTATAATTATTTTATTTTTACCATTTTAATTTAAAAAGTTATTATGAGTAACATCTTACTATTTGATAGATTATAACAATGTATTATGATTAAAATTTATTATTTCTCTAACGTGCAATTATTTTAGTTGACTTATAATTAATTTTTTTCTTGATAAATGTAACTCTTGTTGTGGGTTTAAATTTGATGTTTTACTTTGTTAATAAGGAAATTTTGGGTTATAAGGATTCAGTTAATTTTCAGTTTTAGGTTGGGTTGTGCTCGGATCGCTCAAATGTCGGGTCATTTGGGTTTTGGTCAATTTTGGTTCAGGTATTTTTTCGGTTTCAGATCATATGGTTCCGATAATTTCTGGTTTGAGCCTTCGATTTTCAGGTTTTGGTCTTTTCGAATTCGGGTCATTTAAATATAATTAATCCCGATTCAGGTAATTTCAAATTAATCTCTCGGGTTGATCGGGTTCGGGTCATTAAGGATTTGTGTCAGGTCATTTCGGTTTCAAATTAAGCGATTTTTTTGGTCGAATCGGGTTGGATAAGCTTTGGTTCCAGGCGATCGAGTCGAATACCCACACTCGGGTGAAATTTTACCAGCTTTAATAATAAGCTTCTTCAGGACAAAATTAGTAATATTTTTAAGATTTTAATTTTCATTTAATTTAAAACAGATTGGGTCACGTGCGTTGCACGTGAAAGTAAGGACTAGTTTAATTAAAAAAACTTAAATATATTAGAATTTTTAAAATATATTTCTTAAATGACATTGTTTAAATGTTACAGTTTTTTTTAGAAATAAATTTTTACAGTTGTTCTACTAAAAAATCTATTTTTATTTAATTAAATTCAATATTTTTATAAATATTTTATTTTTACCATTTTAATTTAAAAAATTGAGACTTTTTGATAGGTCTAGACCCATTTCAATTATAATATAAACTAATAAAAGTATTATTATCAAGTTTGAAAGTTAAAATAAGTTGTCTAATCACTAATTATTCATAATTTTTTAAAACTAATTAAATTAAAAAAATTATTTAAAATTTAATTATTGTGATTGACAATTTTCTATTTCTGGGGTGTGTATTGATAGTTTAATGTATTGGAGTGTATAACAAGAGTTTAAAGTTTTTAAAAATAAAAAAGAAGAGTAACATACAATTATTTCCTTTGACTTATAAAGTTAGAGGAGTTGACGCAAAAAAAAAAAGGTTAAAGGAGTCAATCGGGTGGGTTGGACGTATTTAGGGTTCGGGTAATCCAGGTCCAGGTCAAATGAGTCAGGTAATTTTCTCGGGTCATTCGGGTTTTAGCTCATCTAGGTTCAGGTCATTCGGGTCTGCTGGGTCTAGGGTTAGACTGGTTTGAGTTTTGGTCTCAGGTCACTCGGGTTCTGGATCATTCGGGTTTTGGGTTTTTCGGATCTAGGACTCGGATCAGTTGTGTCAGCTTTGAATTTTTTAATGTTTAATTCTTAAATTTATTTAATATTTTATTATTCAATTTATTTTACAATCCACTATCGGTGAAATTTAGCAAACTGCATAGACGAGGTTAAAGAATTCACATGTGTCCCTTTATATATTAATTTTGAATAGTAAATACATAATTAATTATGAAGTGGGGTATGTGTTCAAATAAATATTAGTTATATAATATCTAAATTTATGTTATTTCCTGATAGAAAAAAATTGTCAATAATTACTAATTAATTATTATTATTTATTTATTACGTAAAAAACAAATTACTAACTATAAATTTATCATAAATTATTCATATAATTGATTTAGTATTTATTCATATAATAATTGTTCATATAATGAAGTTTAGCCAATTTAATCATAACAAGTTATATTAGCCTGCGCGGACGCTACGGGTATTCTTTATTTCAGAGTGATGCTTGATTAACTGATTGAATAAAGATATTAATATAATCAATTATATAAGGGCCACAAACATTTTTTGTTTTAGAGTGGTGCTTGATGAATTGATTGAATTATATAAGGTTGCTATAAAAATGCAATTTAAAAGGATTAGTTTTAATGTTGTCGCTTGCAATTGGCATAAATCTTTGTAAGCTAACTTTTTAGACATTCAAAATTAAGAAGGTCAAAGAACATGCTTTTATTTGTAAGTAATAGGAAGTGCAAAGAGGTAATAAAATATGCTGTTAATTGGATAATAATAGACACATTGAACAAAGGGTGGTTTTAATTCAGAAGGGGAAAATATTGAACGGTCCATGGTGAAGGGATGGAGAAGGAGAAGAAAGAGGAAAGAGATATGAAGGTGAAAACATATGAGAGTGATGAAAGGTTTGATTTTTGGCAAACCTGAAGATTGATCAGCACCGAGGAGTTGAAAGGAAGCAGCAACTGAGTTGGTGTGAGGAAAAAAGAAAACAGTGGGAGAAACATTAATTAAAAGTAATTAAGGGTTTAGGATTTAAAAGCAATTAATTAAAAGCCTTAAACATTAATTAAAAACAATCAAGGAAGGGAAATGAGTAATTACAAAAAAAGGTAGCAGGAAAAGGAAGGGGGAAACTCATAGAGGGGCTTTTAGTCATCCGAAAAGTGAGAAAAGACCAAAAAAAGCCAAAAGGTGGCACCACATTAATCCTCAATTTGGCCTTTTAGTAATTACCCTGGGTACTGAGTTGGTGAGAGGAAAAAAGAAAAGGGGGGGAGAAACATTAATTAAAAACAATTAAGGAAGTGAAATGAGTAATTACAAAAAAAATGTAGCAGGAAAAGGAAGGGGGGAAAACTCATAGAGGGGCTTTTTAGTCATCCGGAAAGTGAGAAAAGACCAAAAAATGCCAAAAGGTGGCACCACATTAATAATATATAGTATATATAGGTAAAATTATAAAAATAATATAAATTTTATTGAATAAATGATAATTTAGAATGGTTAAAATGATAACAATGTGGATTTTATTGAATAAAAGATAATTTTAGATTATAATTTTCTTAAGTCATCTGAGTTAACTTCTCGGGTCATTCGAGTTACGAGTTTTTCGGGTTTGGATAGGACGGGTTCGGGTTGTTTACTTTCTTTAGTCAAATCGGGTTGGGCGGGTTATCGAATTTGGATCAGGTTTTGATAGCTTTATTTATAATTAATTTCAATTATTATTTTAATTTTCTTTTATGTGTGTGTGTGTGTGAAAATCTAGTTGAGTGTAACAAAGATAAAATTTTATTAACAAAATTTATGCATATATATAATAAAAAAAAATTTCGATTTAGTTTATTTATTAAATGCAACTTTTCTTAGTAAATTGTTTGTTCTTGATTAAGACCAAAAATGATCTCATAAAATGAATTATATAGAATTTAGAGTATTTTAAATGAAAATGTTAAGTTTAGGGAGGGAATGCATTTTTTTTTTCAAGGATAATTGTATGCTTTCATAATGAGTTAAAAAACATTACAATTATTTGTTGTCTCATCTCCCATCACATCCAAGAAAACAATTTTGAAGTTGTTTAATCTACTCTGAACATAATTAAAGGCTGATAAGAGAAAATCCTAATTTGCTAGAGTTCATTTTTGTGCATCTCCTCCTGTGTGAACGTACAATTAAAATCCTTAGCCCATTTCATTATTTAATTGAGAGCTGATAGAGTTTTAATGACAAAGAAATACTATACATAATTAATCCTTCCAGCTGTAGACACCCACTTTTAGTTTTCCTAATTGGTCATAGTCAATCCTTTTCCTATTAACTCCTACAACTTCCTTTCAATAAACATAAACCCTTAATTTTTTTACATAAACCCTTAATTTTTTTCTTCTTGCCATCTCATTTTCCTTTAAATTCTTGTCCATTATGTTGAAATGAGGCCTTTTTCTGCTTGGGCTTTTCTCTTACCCTTTGGACCATGTCTTTCCTTTTGGAAATCGAAATTTATGGTTATTTGGGTTACTATCGGCCCAAGTCCATTCATTTTAAACTTCCTCCTTATTTCTCTTTGGGCGGAACTCTTACTATGTTATTCTTCTTCTTGGGACCATATAACTATCGGGCTTTGCTTTGGAATATTCAATCTTGGACTTACGCTTGAATTGCAAACTGATGACGGTCCACATTCATTTTGATTCTTTTTTTTATAACAAAAGAAATAAGTTTACAAAAAATACAAAAAGATTTTCATTTCTTAATTTGCAAAACACAAAATTGTAAATGACAGAAGAATGAGCTTTAAAGTTGATTTCTCTTTTGACTCGTATCACACTTGTGCTCCACAACTTTGGTTTGCGCTGCCACTTGCTAACTTTCCTTAACCCTGCCACATATCCTGCAAAAGAAATTGCATTGCAAATTAGGAGCATGTTGCATTTCATCATTACAGTTAGATCTCCGCATGCATTTCACCCATCTTCCCACACATATTCATTTTTATTTCGCACAAGGCACTCACATATAATTTTTGCAGCCCTACACACACAATTCAGCAAAGCAATGACATTTGAACAGGCATTTTGAACAACATCTAGTCCCACTTGGAGTTGCATTGCATTTAGATGTCACACTCATTTCCACAGCATTCATGGCATTTTCAGTTCGATTATAGGTTCCACATTCACATAGAAAGCATCTTTTTGCAGCAAAGAAAAACAAAGCATTCAAGCATTGCATTCCATCACAACATCAAGCAAGCAATAAATTCAACAAACAAGTGGAACTTGAGGCAATTTCATCATTAAGGGCAGTAAGTTCAGAGGGCACAATTACATGCCCGAGACTCAACAGCAAGCAATAAAAACAGAATCAAGCAAAGATGACAATCCAGCAAGCATGCAAGGCCAAATCAATGAAATCCAGCCACAATACCAAACTGTTAAGATCATGGCAATTCATGGACAGTCATACAGTAAAGAGCAGGGGCAAAACATGATAAGGAAGAAACGTTTATGCAACTGGCAAAGGATCTAAGGAAACAGCAGCTTCACATTACAGCATGCATCTGCACTCTCACACGAGCACTTAGGCAGTCACTTAGCATTAAGCCATAGCAACATACATTTCAATTTTTAGCTCATATACATACAACACTCTATTAGCTTTTCATCTCATGTGCTAGCATTTTACTATTAAAACAGTTTAGTTCAATCATCCAATTCCAGCAAAGTACTTTGTCTTCATGGTTCATCATCAGCATTTAGATTTAGCATAACATAATTTCATGACATTTCATTAGGAAAGTAGTTACATAGCAAGCAAAGTGCAACAAGAGAAGTGACAACTGAGTAAGTGGAGACAAAAACATGCGAGTTTAAAATAAGTGCAACAGGGAGAGAAGTTTACCTGGGTTGCTGCAAACGTGCTGACATCTGAAAAAGGGCCAAATTGGATTTTGATTGGCTCACTACAGTAAAGAGAGACACGTGAGAAAAGGGGTAGTATGGTACACACCAAGACAAAGGAAATTGTTAATAGAGAGAGAAAGTTGCACCCTCATCAACTGCCAGCTCACCCATACAGCAACAAAAATCACCTGCAGTGAGCACTTCCTTGCACATGTGTCAGCAAATGCTACCTGCATATAAAACAAGGAAGGCAAAATTAGCACAAAAAGAATGAATCAGAGAAATTGGAGGAAATTCCAGGACCATAGGATAGAGAGGGCAATCCACAGTGAAAAAGAAGTTGAGGGGTCTTTAAAAGGGACATTTCCTTAAGAGCTAGAGGGGGGACACAGTTTTTCAAGAGCAAAAAAAAAAAAAAACCCTAGTAGAGTCTAAGAATAAAAAAGTTCATATTTTTCTCTCCATGAAAAAAGAAAAGAAGCATCTTTTTTTTTTTTATCATCTTTAGCATAGCAGAGCTTTTTTCCTTTTCAATATCAGTAATCCTTCTCAAAAATCCATAAAGTCTAATTCTTTTACTTTGCTGGCTTAGTCAATAGCACCGAACAAAAGAAAGCCAAAAAAAAAGAAACAATAAACCCTAGTCCCTTGTTCTTCTTTTTTGAGAGATTTTTGATATACAATTTGGTTGTATGTTTTTAAATAAAAAAGTAAAAAAAAAATGATTAAAAAGCATGTAGCTTCTGTGTTTTGGAAGTGTTTTGGAAAAACATGAAAACACAAAATTCTTGCTTCCACTTATTTCCAAAACACTGCTTCTGTTTCCAAAATTTTTGAGAACAGAAACAGTCTGCCAAACATGTTTTCACTGTTTTGTTTCCAAAAACAAAAAATTGGCAACAGAAAACAGGAAACGGAAACGATGCCAAACGAGCTCTTAGTAGTTTCATTGTTCCAGTAACAAAAACACCACAAAAAATCAAAAATAAGTTATTTTCACCTTTTATTTCTCAGTAATACAAAAACCAAAAAACAGTCTTATTTTTCTTATTCTCTATCGCCAAGAACTCATTTTTCTTCTCATTAGTTCACATCATAAGTAGAAAACATAAACAACACAAAAAGGGGTCTTCCCGGTGGCGCAGGCTTGGGTTTCGGGTCTAAACCTTTTAGAGTTCATTTAGGCAAATTTTAACCATGAAGAGAAAATAGAGGCGGAGGGAGGCAACATTCCTTGATTACACCCGCATCCGACGGTTGAGGTGGGAGATCGGAGGTTAGGAGTAGGTTCGGGTAAAGCCATTTTTGGCCAAATCTAGGCTCCGTTTGTGAAAATGAAGTTAAGATTCGAGTTAGGGGGGTCGAGAGGAAGCCATGGATGAAAACTTAGGTCGGTTCACGGTGAATGAACACTCCGGCACGGTGGACATGGTGGCGGCGCGATTCCCGATCGGTTTGGTGGTGATGGCGCTAGATGAGGAAGAAGGAAGCTTAAGGAAATTTAGGGCATTGTTTAACTATTTATATGAACCCATCAGAACCCAAAAAGCGGCGCCGTTTTAATTAATGGTTGAAGCCTCAAATCGGCCGAGATCCACCCGCTAGTCCGACCCGTCTGGCCATTCTCTAATTATTGGATAGCTTCTCAATTGGGCTTTAATTGTTTTTATATATGCACTTGGGCTTTTGATTTTTTTTTTTGTGTGCATGTGGGCCTCTTTTATTCTTTACATTTGGGCTTGCTGTGCTAGTGATTGGGTCAAATTTGATGAGTATTTGGGTTTAGGTTTAATCTTAATTAGCTTGCTATTTTAGCTTAATTTAAAATAAATTAGCAAAATCATAAAATTAAAAACTACTACTAGGTTAATTCAAGCACTTGCATCCATGTTTATATTTCTTTAAATGTTTAGATTTCCTTTTATCTCCTTATATTATTGATTATGCCATATCATATGAGGTTAATAAACATGATCCGATGATGGAACAATAATTGGGACTTAGACAATCTTTGTCGGTTTCAATTCATTCTTTCTAGGCTTGGAATTTCCGAATGGGGGTCTTAGCCAGTATGAGTGGCGGGTGCCCGGAAGGAGTTCCTCGTATAATTATTCGGTAAAAATTTTCATTTAACCGGAAAAACATGCACCACTTGCATTCATGCATCTAGGGTTTAGATTTTAGTAATTTTCATTTAATTGTTAAGAAAAATTCAAAAAAAATAGAGAAAGTGAAATGGAATAAAATCATTTTCTTCAAAATTAAAAAAAGAGTTCGTGCTTGTGAATTGTTATCTTTTAGTTTTCAAAGATTAAGATTCAAAAAGGAAAAATTGAGTGTTTCAAAAAGGTTGTCAAGAATCCAAAAAATTTTAAAACTCAAAAATCAAAAAAATTTTCATCAACTTAATTTTTCAAATTGGGAAAGTTCCCATCAAGTCTTAATAGTTTTCAAATTGGGAAAGTTCCCATCAAGTTTTCAAAGTATTCAATTTAGCTCTTTTTCAAATTGGGAAAGTTCCCATCAGTTTTCAAAGCATTCAATTTAGCTCTTTTTCAAGTCGGGAGAGTTCCCATCGGTCTCAAAGTATTCAATTTAGCTCTTTTTCAAGTCGGGAGGGTTCCCATCAGTCTTCAAAGTATTCAATTTAGCTCTTTTCCAAATTGGGAAAGTTCCCATCAGGTTTTAGTTTTCAATTTAGGGAAAATTCTTGTCATTTTCGGTTTTAGTTTTCAAAAATGGGAAAGTTCCCATCAAAAGCATTTTTCAAATCGAGTCGTTTTAATGGTAAGTTTTAAAGAAAATCCTCTCATGAGGAGCCCAAAAAGAGAACAAACAATAAACTGGTTCAATTCCCAACATTCCTATTTCAAAAATCCAAAATCAATTTTTGCTTGTTTATTTACTTAATGTTAAATAAAATCTAAAAAATAGAAACAACCAATAATAGAAACTATTTTATTATTTGTTAAAAAAATAGAAACAACCAATAATAGAAACTAGTTTATTATTTGTTAAAAAAATAGAAACAACCAATCTTTTAACGAACCCTGTGGATGACAAAGAAATAGTAAACCAATAATGGAAACTATTTCCTTAGCCCATTTCATTATTTAATTGAGAGCTGATAGAGTTTTAATGACAAAGAAATACTATACATAATTAATCGTTCCAGCAAAATACAAATTCAACATTTTCTTTCCTTTCTGTTGAAAGCATAAAAAAATCCAATTTTTCCAAGAAAAGAATATAATATGACTAATAAATCATATGTATAATTTAAAAAATGGGAGTGAAATTTAATTAATAGGCATACATGAAGCACAAACTTTTGATAAAGAACAAATATAAAATGAATTAAAAATATCCAAATAGTGAATATGGAAATATTAAAAATTACATATCAACTAAAACAAAAATCACATACCTGAAGTAAATAATGTTGAATCTTTAATAATTACATGTCTTGGGTAGAATGTTGTTTTTATGATCATGAAGTATAGATGTAAACTTCAAAACCAAAAAGTGGAAATATGGAAACAAATTATTTAAGAATAGACAAAACCTTCATGAAGCACATATAAAACTAGAATGTTTAGCAAGTAGTGATATATATGAGAAAATTAAAAAAAAAACATATATAAATAATTACAAAATCGTTTCATTACCCAATCTCGACAGAGTTGAAGAACCAAGCATTATTTATAAGAATATGTAACAGTTAGAATAGACAAAATCTTGGTGAAGTCTATGTAAAACTGAAATGTTTAGTAAGTGTTTATATCTCAATTTACAATTGAGGGTAAATTGGTCTTCACATAAATAATATCAAGATGTGTGGTCAAGATTTAATCAAAAATCCTGATGAAACATGGTTTCTGCACCACCCTGATTCTGATTGAATCAGGAAAATCTTGTGATTAATTATTTATGCTGAAAATTATTAAATAAATAATACATATTTATTTAATAATTTATTATTATTTTCCCATTAATGCCGCCCTATACTAGGAAGGAGGCAGAAAATCAATTAAAGGAGGTAATTCCCTTTAATGAAGTTGCTTGCAGGAGGCAGACAACAAAAAAGGAAGTTGTATCCAGGAGATGAGAAACATCTCATGGACTTACAAACACCAAGCCCAAGCCGTCTCCTATGACTAAGGAGGGGCCGCCCTGTCTCAGGAAAACTATCTCCTTCTTCCTGCATTAAAAGGAGGCAGAGAGCTAAAATTTGTTAGCAAGAGAAACACTTATCTATGTGAGAAAGGCATGAGATTTTCAACCTCACACCTCCTCAATATTCTCACCCTAACATGTTAGTGAAATCGCCTAGCCCTCTCCCCTCTCCCAAATTAGTTGATTCCAGCTCAGAGGAGGAAGCAGAGACATACTGAATCACACTAGGAAAAGGAGGAGGACGAAATTTACAAGACAAGGAGGGAGACCAACGTGATCTAGAAGATAGGAGGCGTCCCAGGTGTTTCCTCTCCCTACTTCTGAAAGCTATCAGAAGAAGAAGGAAGCTTCCTGTCTCCTTCTTGGAAGTTGTCACCTTCCTGAAGAAGTTGAAATCGCCTTCCTGAGCAAGTTAAGCCCATCAAATTCAAGGCCCATGCCACCCCCTATATAAAGGGATCAATTCCAGAGTTTCAGACCGATCACACACATATGAAACCAGCTCCTGCAGATACAAACTTGCCCCACGCAAAAAACCAAGCTCCGTGCTTATTTTCTCTCAAAAGCTCCACACTTTTTCTCTTGTTCATCACGAGTTCTTACTCGTTCTTCAATATTTCCTTCTTTCAATCTTGTCTCCGGACAAAAGAACACACTTTTAGTGTTATTTCCTTGTTTCAATCTTGTCTCCGGACATAAAAACACTGTACACGTGTTTCTCTCTCAGCAATAACAATCCGTTGTTATTTCTTTTTCAACTTTAATCGAGAAGAGCTTGACAACGCAAATTTAGGAAGATTTATCTTGTGGATCCAATGATTTAAATGCTCCGGTGTGACTTTGATCCAGTCCCCACAAATCGCTCTGATGTTCAAATCTGCTGCTCCACGCACCAGTTCATGTTTCTACAACCTCTTTGTCAAGTTCAGCAAATTGACTGGCACGCCCCTACGCTGTCATAAAGTTTTTAACGCAAAAACTCTTCAAGAGATTTTTGGCGCAACATCTCTATTTGGCACGCCCAGTGGGACACAACAAGACTTGTCTTCCCTTTCCGGCGTTTCAAGCTCTCCTCTCTCTCTCTCAAAGTCGGTGATCCTCGACTCCTCTCCTCTCAATCTCTCAACAAGGTGTTCGCCTCACTCAAGGTCCACACCAACATACTCCCCTCGACGCCGTGAAGTAGGACACGATAATCAATCTCTCCTCCTTCAACGCCTCTAGGGTTTGCTTTCTCTACTTGTTCTTTTCTTTTTATTTACTTTTTTAGTTTTTTACTACTTTCTAGTGGCAAACATGCCGCCAAAAGGTGATGAAGGAAAGTCAAGTCATGGCATGCAAACCAGTAGCAAAGCCGTGACTGATCCTTCACAACTGCCTTTAGACCCTAATTCAAAGATCCGATTGCAATATCTCACAGACACCATGAATGAAATGTCTTTGGTGCATGAACAGAGGATGCAACAGCTCATGGGATCAATAGATCAGATGAATAGGTCACATGACCAACTTAAGGAGGCTAATGACTCTCCTAAGGAGCAAATGATTCAAAATCGAGAGAACATCATGGCTTAGATTGGTCTAGTTGAAGACAGACTCGGGGGAAAATCCAACAAGTGGCGCAAGAGCAACAAGATGTTGTTAATCTCCCTGCACTACTTCCTCCACCTGTGGTGCCAGTTAACAACATTGGTGCCAATCAAGTGCGAGGTGCACCCCAAGTTGATGTTGACCTCCTAGAGATGGAACAACAAGAGGTGAGAATGAAGCTGAACTCATCCCTGGACATTAAGAAGTTGCAGACAACGTCCCTGACAATGTTGAGGAGAAAGTCAACAATGTTGGACCACGAGCTGTGGCTTATGTGCCACCTCATGTCGGAAACAGCAATGGACATGGCAATGGCGCAAGGAATGGTCATCAACGCCATCCTGTTCCACGTCACCCACCTCAAGTTGGCGACATACAAGGGCAAGTCAATCAGAACCACATCAGGGAGATGATTGAAGACATAATTGGCCCAACTTACAGAAGAGTTGGAAAGCCATCATTCCAGAAGCCTTATCCTGAGGAGTTTGACAGGATATATCCACTTCCTAGAGGATACAAAGTCCTTGACTTTACAAGTTTCTCTGGAACTTCAAGTGAACAGACTACTCTAGAGCACATTGCTCGTTTCACTGTGCAATGTGGGGAGGCTAACTCTGGCTATCACAAACTCCGCTTGTTCCCAAACTCTGTCACTGAAGCAGCCTTCACGTGGTATATCAACTTACCACCTAATTCAATAAGGACTTGGGAAGAGATGGAGAGGTTGTTTCACACACAGTTCTATTGAACTGAGCCAAAAGTCTCTATGGCTGATTTGTCACGCCTCTATTAAAAGAAAAGGGAGTCAGTTGAAGATTACTTTGCTCGCTTCAAGAAGCTAAGGAATAGATGTCGTACACCTCTCCAAGAGATAGAGTTTGTACGCCTAGCTCAAAATGGACTTGACATAGAACTTTGAAAGAAGTTCGAAGGAGTTGACTTCAAAGACTTCTTTGAGATGTCAACCAAAGTGACAAGATATGAGACTCTCCTACGAGAGGATAATGAACAAATAAGTTCATCTTATGACACTTATTATCAAGAGCCAAATTTTGATCTTGGAATTGCCGAGGTCAAAGCTTATCAGCCTATTGAGTGTCCATGTCTGATAAAGGCAATAGTTGGACACCCTCAGACTCAGGAAAGGTTTGCTGCTATGTATCAGCGCCAGGCAGAGAAGAAACCCTATGATGGGAGTAGAACTTATTTGTTTGACACCTCAAAGACGAATGAAATCTTCGATTTTTTGCATAAGTCTGGCATGATCAAGCTTCCTCCTGGACATGTCCTTCCTTCACCTGAAGACCTCAAGGGAAGAGAGTACTGCAAGTACCATGACTCTTGGAGGCATCCAACCAACAATTGTGTTGTATTTGAGTATATAGTACAAGAAAAGATAGAAAGAGGAATCTTGAAGTTCCCTGAAGCCCCCAAGAAGGACATGGGAGTCGATAAGAATCTTTTCCCAGCACCTATACACATGGCCACATTAAACTTTCCAAAAGATGGACAGCTGGTTAAGAAGGGAGAAACAACACCAAAGAGGTCGACTTTGGCTGCAAGGTCCTCCTTGTCAGCCGACCCTCAACAAGAAAATCGGCCTTGGTATCCAAACACGGCCACTGTGAAACTTAAAGCACCAAGGAGGAGGCTGGAACTTTTCTCGTCTGAAGATGAAGAAGATTCTGTAAAACATCCTTATATTTCTTCAAAGAAAGAAGTTCGAAGGAAGTTGGAGTTTTCAATAAAGACTCCACTCCAAAAGGAGGAGAAAAGCAAAACAAAGTATGTTCCCAACTCGGGGGGCAAACAAGAAACTTCTCCTCCTGCTCATAAGCAAAGTAGGTGGGCGTTTGGAGAGTCATCATCAAAGGTGGCGCCCTCCTCCTCTCATCTTAACTAATCTCTCCCTCATAAGATGCAGGGGTCCTCCAAAAGAGAACATGAACAGCAGCCACATGTCGAATTTCATTCCAAGTCTTACTCTAAGAAGACTAAGCGTGAAATGAGACCATGGTTAGATCATTAAAAGGAGGAATATCGCCATGCAGCTGTGAAGAAGGAGATGAAGTTGCGAAGTGACCATGCACAACCAAGATTGGTTAAGCCACCATCCAATGCTCAGAATAGTGTGTGGCAGAGAGTGCAACATCCCAAGCATCCTGTTCAAAGAAATAGGAAGACTTGGAGGAGACGTTAGCTCCGAAGGAGAGCAAAAGCTCGAAAGGAAGGTGAACTTAACGCCATGCAAGTTGATGAGAGTGGATGTGAACTCTCAAAGGAGTCACCACCCATTGACAAAATGGATACATCCCTCATGGACCTAGCAGACATGGGAGTAAAGCTATGCAAGGCAAAAATCATCTCTGAAGAAGCAAAACTCAAGGAGAGGGCACTCAAGCTGGATCGAAGGGAAGTTGAACTCCAAGATCGAAGACAAGCTCTAATTGACATAGTTTATGGCAATGAAGATTATTCTTGTCAAGAACTAGCTGAAAAGGGCGCCATCAACGAGGAGGCAGTTCGTGCTTACAGGAGACTAGCTATGAGGGCACTAGCCATAGGAGATGAATATGAAGATGACTTTGAAATCTGCAGTATTGACGATGACTCATACTACAGAAAGTTTCCTTATGAGGCTCTATCAAGAAGACTTGAAGATTGGCCATCACATGAGGTCACTCAAGACCTACTTCACATTGAAGAAGCCATGTCACCATGGAAAATATCAATTTTGCTTGAAAAAGCAAAGTTAGATAAGGAAAGGAAAGAGTTTGAGGTTGAGAGGATATAACACATCAAAGTTAAAAACATCCACTTTGAGAGACAAGAGGCAATAGATGACGCTGCTCGACAACTCCTCGGGAGAGTCATTGTTGAAGAACTCAAAATGAAGGTTGACAATACCCAGGAGACCAAAATGATGAACAATGGACTTCCAAAGTAGAGGATGATGGCACCATTAATGCTAAGAAAGCCACACAAACTTCAACTGATCAAAATTTGCTATGTGATGAAAGTTTAGAAAGCATGCTTGACGCCATGAGTTAAGAAGAGACCTTAGTTGCTGAAGACTTTGACAACAAGTCTATTGATTCAATGACCTTTGGACAGTTCATGGTTAATCTTAACCATACTATTCTCACTCTTCCATGCACATTTGCTGCTAGGTTGAAAGAGCGAGTGGAATCATTTGAACCACCCTCTTATCAAGAAATCGAAGACATCATCGAGATCCCTAAAAAAGAAGACTCATGGAGCAACAACTCAGATGATGCTAAAGCTATAGTCTTCATCAAACCTGATAAGACTGCTACTTGCCACATCAAGCCTTTGTACATCAAAGCTCATGTTGATGGCATCCCCATAAATATGGTACTTGTTGACAATGGAGCAACAGTTGTTGAACCCTGTTGTTTTTGATGATAACAAAATAAACCCAAGTATATTAGCTAATACATCTACTTAGTCTGCAGTGAAGTCTTTAACCGCAGAAAGTTTGAGCATCGTAGACTCATAAAAAGGAAAGCTTCATTAGTGACACTAACGTAGCAAGATGCCACAAACCCTTAGGCGTATTAAAACTCAATGTACTCAAGAAAACTAAGTTGAAGCCAAAGGTAGCAATTTCAGAATACAAAGCTCAAGTTTGAAGATATATATTCAAGTCAGCATGCATGAAGATTATTCAAGTTAAGACAAACTGGTTCAAGATAGAAGAAGACTGGAAGATATTAGTGGGATTAACGATCTGGAGACTGAAGCAACTAGCAGCTACAAGACAAACAGTACGGATTCGCTGAAGCAATCAACGTCGTACGGACGCGCTGAAGCTGTCTACAGCTGGCGCGACTAAAAGACAAGAAAAACGGGAAATTGGTTTGAATTTCAAACCTAACGGCTAGTTCGCTAGAGAGAAGTATAAAAATTCTAAACTAATAGTTTGAGTTCAAGTTTTGGAGCATCATTGAAGATCAAATCACTTACTCTCTCCAAAATTTCAAAATCCCGAAAAATCTAAGTCTTGCTCTCTTTATAGTTTATTCTTTCAGCTTGAAAATTTGTATAAGCGCTTAAAGTTCATACCTTTAGATTGTAATAGGCCTGATTGCGTGTATTTAGATATGTTAGGATCATATTCACACTTTGATACTCTGTTTTTCTGATTTTGTTTAATTGCGGGTTGTGCACTTGTGTTTGTTCAAGTCTGAGTTGTACACTTGGGATTGTTTTGAGTGTGGGTTTGCACTCGTGTCAAAACTTTGGGTTTGAAGCTTTGGGACTGTAATAGGTGTTGTGAAGACCTGGTTAACATCACTGTTTAGTGGATTTTAAAATCCTTGGTGTGGTATCTAAGGTAGAGGACGTAGGTGTGAAAGGCCGAACCTCTATAAATCGTCATGTCTTCAATCTTCCATTCTTTCCTTTATCGTTCCAATTTTATCTTCTCCTACTCTCTTTTACTTTTCCACTATTCAGCTGTTAATGTCTTTGTTTCCACTCATTACTTTCTCATCTCTCTTATGCTATGTTTATCTCATTGCTTTGCATTAGTGACTTTAACAACAAACTTTGAACTAGTGTCTTTAACGCATTTTTCAGAGAACTCAAATTTCGATTAAGTGCTATTCACCCCCCTCTAGCACATCTAAGTGGACCAACAATTGGTATTAGAGCCTGGCTCTTGAGTAGATCGGACTAACAGCCACAAGAGTGATCCAAAGATGGCGTCTTCATCAAATCTCAACATAGCTACTGAAGGACATTCAATCAACCGTCCTCCTCTCTTTGATGACACTAATTACTAGTTCTGGAAATCCCGTATGATGAACTTCATTTGTGCAACCGACTATGAAATGTGGGAGATTATCCAGAAAGGACCTTGGAAACCAACAAAGAAGGCTGGAGAAGAGACTGTTGACAAGCCCATAGCTGAATGGACACAAGATGACATAAAGAAGTTCCAGCTCAACCATAAAGCCATTAATACCCTTCACTGTGCATTGAACGTTACTAAGTTCAATAGGGTCTCTACTTGCAGTAATGCGCAAAAGATCTGGGAAAAACTTAGAATTACTCATGAGGGTACATCTCATATGACCAGGGATAGAGAACAGTTCATTAGTCTCACTAAAAAGGAAGGAAAAGATGTCACCTTTGGAGATAACTCTAAAGGGCAAGTGCAAGGTGTTGGTAATATTGGAGCAAACACAACAACAATCAAGAATGTACTATTGGTGAAAGGTCTCAAGTATAATCTGCTCAACATCAGCCAACTTTGTGACAAGGGATGGAGAGTCGCCTTTGACTCCAAAAGCTGCCAAGTTAATGACATCAATACAAACAAGCTAATTTTCATCGAAAAAAGATTCGGGAATGTATATACAGTCTACCTTGATAACTTGCAACTGAGCAAGAACGTGTCTTATGGTGAACGATGTCTCAGATAGCTGGCTATGGCACAAGACACTTGGTCACGCAAGTTTGAGCACTATTTTTAAACTCGTTCGTAAAGATCTTGTCTCGGGCTTACCCAAACTGAATTTTAATATTAACAAAATCTGTGAAGCATGTCAGTTTGGCAAAGAGGTCAGGAGCTCCTTCAAATCCGAAAATGTAGTTTCAACAACAAGAGCATTGGAACTGCTGCATCTAGACTTGTTTGGCCGTTGATGTCACTAGCATGTGAGGTAAATCTTATGCCATTGTCATAGTTGATGACTTTTCTAGATTTACCTGGATTTATTTCCTTAGTCATAAAGATGAAGCTATTGATGTCTTTGGTAATCACTGCAAAAGAGTCCAAAATGAAAAAGACTTCACTATTATAAGTGTTAGAAGTGACCATGGTGGTGAGTTTGATAGTCATGTCTTTGAGGAATTTTGTAACGAAAATGGTTTTCTTCATAACTTTTTTGCTCCCAGAACACCACAATAAAATGGAGTGGTGGAAAGGAAGAACAAAAATTTAAAAGACATGGCTCGAACTATGCTTTGTGAGAACAATCTTCCAAAATATTTCTGGGCTGAAGCTACTAACACTGCTGTCTATATTTTAAAATGTGTTTAAATTAGACTTATTCTTTCAAAAACACCCTATGAACTTTACAAAGGCAGAAAGGCTAATATTTCTCACTTTAAAAGTTTTGGTTGTAAATGTTTTATTCTTAACAATGGCAAACACCCCATTGGCAAGTTTGATGCTCGTAGTGATGAAGCTATTTTTCTTGGATATGCTTTGAACTCAAAAGCATATAGAGTGTTTAACAAAACATCATTAGTGGTTGAAGAGTCTATTCATATTGTTTTTTATGAGACTGATAGTGCACCGAGAAAGGTTGTGCAAGATGATGATGATGCAAGTACTGGAGAGAATAACAAGAAAGATTCGATGACCATTGCTGACAGTAATGAAAAAGCCACTGAAGAGGTCAATGCAGATCCACCAATTGAAAGTCTTCAGAGGCAAGAGCAAGAGCATGAAGATCTCCCAAAGGCATGGAAGTATGGAAAAAGTCATCCACCAGAGTTGATCATTGGAAATCCAAATGAAGGTGTGAGAACAAGAGGGGCACTTAGAGAAGTATGTGAGTTTGCTGCATTCATATCTCAAATTGAGCCAAAAGCATTTGAAGATGCTGAAAAAGAAGAAAGCTGGATGATTGCAATGCAAGAAGAGCTAAATCAGTTCGAAAGGAACAAGGTGTGGACATTAGTGCCACCACCAGCAGATCATCCTGTTGTAGGTACAAAGTGGGTATTTAGAAACAAGCTTGATGAGAATGGCAGAGTTGTCAGGAATAAGACCAGATTAGTAGCAAAAGGTTACAATCAAGAAGAATGAATTGATTATGATGAGACTTTTGCTCCTGTAGCAAGGCTCGAAGCAATCGGACTCCTCCTTGCCTTTGCATGCTACATGGACTTCAAGCTTTATCAAATGAATGTGAAGAGTGCCTTCCTAAATGGTCACATTCAGGAAGAAGTATATGTGGAACAACCACCTGGTTTCGAAGACAACAAACATCCTGACTATGTGTACAGACTTCACAAAGCTCTCTATGGACTCAAGCAAGCACCTCAGGCATGGTATGAAAGGTTATCTAAATTTCTCCTGGACAAAGGGTTCACAAGGGGAAGTATAGATACCACTCTCTTTATTAAGAAATAAAATATGATTTCCTTATTGTTCAAAACTATGTTGATGACATTGTCTTTGGTGCCACTAATGAAAGTTTGTGTAAGTATTTTGCCAAAGAAATGCAGGGAGAATTCGAGATGAGCATGATGGGAGAACTCAATTTCTTCCTAGGATTTCAAATCAAACAATGCTCTGACGGTATCTTCATTAGTCAGTCCAAATACACTAAGGAAATGTTAAAGAAATTTGGCATGGAGGACTGCAAACCAATGAAGACACCAATGGCCACTAGTACTAAATTAGATTCTGATGAGAAAGGTAAGGTAGTTGATAAAAAACTCTGTCGAGGTATGATTGGCTCCCTTCTCTATCTCACTGCTAATATGCCTGATATACTCTTTAGTGTTTGTCTTTGTGCTCGTTTTCAATCTTGTCCAAAGGAATCTAACCTCATTGCTGTAAAGAGAATTTTCAGGTATCTTAATGGAACTACTGGCTTAGGCCTATGGTATCCAAAAGGATCCCTGTTAGATCTTGCAGGTTATTCTGATGCTGATTTTGCAGGCAGTAGAACAGATAGAAAAAGCACTAGTGGCACTTGTCAGTTTCTTGGACAAATGCTAATGTCATGGTCGAGCAAAAAGCAGAACTCTGTAGCATTGTCAACTGCTGAGGCAGAATACATAGCTGCTGGAAGTTGTTTTGCCCAATTGATATGGATCTTACATAAACTTCGAGATTTTTGAATCACCATGATGGAAGTGCCACTTTATTGTGACAACACTAGTGCGATCAATATCACCAAGAATCCTGTACAGCATTCACGAACGAAGCACATTGAGATTCGACATCAATTTATCTGTGATCATGTGCAAAAAGGCCACATCAAAATTGAGTTTGTTAGTACCCATAAACAACTTGTTGATATCTTTACTAAACCTCTTTGTGATGAGCATTTCAGTAGAATTAGACATGAGCTTGGCATGATAGATTCTAGTAACATTTGATTAATTGCTTCATTCATTAGTTTATTACTGTCTTTAAGTGTACATACATACATGCATACACATACACGAAAACGCGTCAGATTTTTACCCTCTGACACGCATTTTTGTTTTTCCCACTTTCCGTACTTGATACATCCTTTCATGTCAGGATACTTTTTGAATTTCAAAAGTTTGTTTTATCCTTATTGGGTAAAGTCTCTTTTAAATCCAAAAAGATCTACTTACTCCTTCCTCTTCCCGAAAAACTCTCTCTCTTTCCAAAAAACCTTTCATTCATTTAAACTCCTCTTCTCTATTTCTTTCAGAAACCCTAATTTTCTTTATCTCTCTCTTCTTCTCAAATCTGTTCTCTCATACATTCATTCACCCTCAAATCCTCTCCTTTATTCAGCTGTTGAGAAATAATGGCAAAAGGAGATTCATCTAAAGCAAAGAGAAAGCTCTCTGAGCTTGAAATCATCGAAGAAGAAGAAGTTCCAGCACCAGAGAAGCGAGCAAAGAGCAGTTCTGAAAAGAAAGGAAGCTTTGATGGCGCCAGAATGGTGTTTCCAAAGCTCCCCAAAGCAAGCAAAATTGCAGATCGGCTGAAGACAGTGGCTTTGCGCAAAAGGTATGATGAGATTACTGAGTTTCAGATTATGGCTGCAAAGTTGATAGATTGGGAGACTTTTTTAGGAGATGATACTTATGGTGGAATTGAGGATAACTTTGAGAGAATGAATATGTTAGGAATTGCTAACTATGAGTTTACCAAAGCGAGCCCTTCCTTAGTTAAAGAATTCTTTGTTGGGGTTGCTAAGTCCGCTGAAGTGATAGAATCTGATGATGCTAGGGCTAAGTTTCTTGATAAGAATCTGGTAGTATGTGTCAATGGATAAGAAATGGATATGTGAGCAATCATGATGTATGGCAACTATGGAAGATCTTCAACTGTGAAAGAGTCAATTTGGCAGGAATTCTCATTAAAAGCATGAAGGAAATGGCTAACAAGAAGAAAAAGATGATTTGTGGTTTTGGCCACATCATTACAGGCTATATGAAACAACACCTTAGCACTGATGACTTTAAGCCTTATGAGAAAGACTTATTTGAAGGTTGTGTCAAGTTCTCTAAAGAGACCACTAACAGATTCATTAAGAACACTATCAAGGAACATCAGTTGATGGAAGCTATTGCCCAGAATGTTGCAACAAAGGCAAAGAAAGGAGGAGATGCTATTATGAATAAGATGGATGGTCTTGCAGAAGCTATGAGAGCAGATATTACAGGTTTGACTCAGGAGATTGGAAAGATGGCTAGCTTTATAAAAACTCTGGCTGGGAACACTAAAGTGCTATGTGTGAAGTTCATTAAAGACATGAACCTGATAATTTCTAATCATGAACAACTGGAGCAGTGTTGCAAGGAGCTGGCAACTTCCTATTTGAACAAGGAAGTCAGAGAATCTACTGTGAGAGAAACAATGGAAGCATTTAAGAAAAGAGATGAAGAACTCAAAAAGATGAGCATGAAGTTGAAAGAAAAGTGGGATGCTCAAATGAAAGCTCATGGGTATGTACCAGCAGAAGATCCAGAACAGACAAAGGAGGAAAAAGAAGAAAATCTAGAGGAGGCTAAACAACAGAAAGAAAAAGATGAAAAGGAAAAGAAGACAAAAGAAGCTGAGAAGTCTGCAGAAAAGAAGAAACAAGCTATCATTCCATCTGATAGCTCTGATAAAGAGAAAGAAGATGATCACAAGTCAACTGCAAATAACTCATCCACAAGTGATAAGTCCAAGAAAGATGATGAGAATGTTGAAGAAGAAAAAGTTGAGGAAGAAAGGCAAACAGAAGAGAATGAAGCCACTGATGCAGAAAAGCAGGAACAAGAGGCTGCAAAGAAGAAGGAAGCTGATGAGACTATCAAGGGAATAATTGATGACATTGATGCAATGATGATTAATAAACCGTCTGCTGAGGATGCGAGCAAAACGAAGGAAAAGGAGGAGCTAGCAATGGAAATCTACAAAGGTGTTCAGATTACTCCTAAAAGGGATCTCGCAAGGGAAGTGTTAAGAAGAAAGCCATTGCTTCAACCAAGGTTGCAGAAACTGGCAGAGTGACCAGATCAAGGGTAGCCAAGGAGGCTGAGACAACTGTAACCACTCCTAGTCCTTCAGGAAGCTGATCAAAGTCGGAATCATCACAGCAAAGGTCTACTCCCAAAGCCATCATTCCCTCAAGCAGCTCTGAAGAAAAAGTTGAAGGAACTAAGGATTAAAGTGCATTAGTTGCATTGTTATATTCTCTCTATGCATCCTGAACATATTATGCATTTTATATGCATTTTAAATTCTGTTTTTATCTGTTTGGTTTGTACTTTGGCACCTGCTGTGTGCCTTGAATATTCTGGATATCTGCTTTGAGGCATGTGGATGTCTCTCATCTATTTTATGCCTTCTGAATTATCTTTTTTCTGCGTATATGTTTTTCCTTCTAACAGTTTCGTGCAGGAACTTTGAACCTTTTTTGCTTATGATAAAAAGGGGGAGAAGTATTGAGTATTATGAATTGAGCTCATTGAATATCTATTTTGTTATGCTGTGGAATTTAATGTTTTATCTAAGTGTGTTCAGCATTTAAAAACCATCATGCTTAATGGCATGCTTGGATGGGGTCGATGGGGAAGATGAATTGACTAACTCAGGGGGAGTTTAAAGACTTCAATGGTATATCTTTCGTGAACCCCTCTTTATTTGGCTGAACTATAGCTGGTGCGACTAAAAGACAAGAAAAACAGGAAATTTGTTTGAACTTCAAACCTAACGGCTAGTTCGCTAGAGAGAAGTATAAAAACTCAAATCTAACTGTTTGAGTTCAAGTTTTGGAGCATCATTGAAGATCAAATCACTTACTCTCTCCAGAATTTCAAAATTTTGAAAAAACCAAGTCTTGCTCTCTTTATAGTTTATTCTTTCAGCTTGGAAATTTGTATAAGTGCTTAAAGTTCATACCTTTAGATTGTAATAGGCCTAATTGTGTGTATTATGATATGTTAGGATCATATTTACACTTTGATACTCTGTTTTTCTAGTTTTGTTTAAGTGCGGGTTGTGCACTTGTGTTTGTTCATGTGTGGGTTGTACACTTGGGATTGTTTTGAGTGTGGGTTTGCACTCGTGTCAAAGCTTTGGGTTTGAAACTTTGGGATTGTAATAGGTGTTGTGAAGACCTGGTTGACTTCACTGTTTAGTTGTTTTTAAAATCCTTGGTGTGGTATCCAAGGTAGAGAACGTAGGTGTGAAAGGTCGAACCTCTATAAATCGCCGTGTCTTCAATCTTCCATCCTTTCCTTTATTGTTCCAACTTTATCTTCTCCTACTCTCTTTACTTTTCCACTATTCAGCTGTTAACGTCTTTGTTTCCACTCATTACTTTCTCATCTCTCTTATGCTATGTTTATCTCACTACTTTGCATTAGTGACTTTAACGACAAACTTTGAACTAATGTCTTTAACGCATTTTTCAGAGAACTCAAATTTCGATTAAGTGCTATTCACCCCCTCTAGCACATCTAAGTGGACCAACAACAGTGAACCTCATTCCCTATTCATCATTGAAGAAGCTTGGCAAATGCACCGACGACTTGATCAAGTCAGAAGTCACTATGAGTGATTTCTCTGGCACCATCAAGAAAACAAGAGGTATACTGCCTGCTCAGTTGACAACTGGATCAAAGACATCCCTCTCTGCATTTTTTATAGTTAACTCTTCATCAACTTACAACATGCTACTTGGGAGAGATTGGATTCATTCCAATTGGTGTGTGCCATCATCTCTGCATCAGTTGCTAATGTTTTGGAATGGCACTGAAGTTGAAGTGGTCAAGGCTGACAATAGACCATTGAAAGTTGAATCACATGCAGTTGATGTGAGATTCTATGATGGAACCACTATACCAATCAGGTTCATGGGCCAGGACAAGTATGGCCGGCCATATCCCATCATCTCCACTGGAGAAATCAAACAAGAAACCTTGAAAGAAGTAATGGAAAATCTTGTGCGGCTTGATGCTTTGATCCTTTTCAAGCTGCTTCCATGTGCTCCTATCATATAGGAAATCCCATGAGTACACAACCTAAAGAGGTTGTGTTGGCTAACGACATCTTGAAAAAGTTGTCTACTTTGGCCTTAAATATGAAGCTTCAAAGCTTAGAGGACACAGCCGCCCCATCAGCTGATGCGGCTTATCAAAATGTGGAAAACATACAAGATGAGATCACCGTGGAAGAACTTGATCATGCTCCCATGAAACTTAATGATCTCAAGGCTGAAGTGCAAGATCCTTTACTCGAAGTGAATCTTGGCACAGAAGACAAGCCTAGGCCGACCTACATAAGTCAGTTGTTGGCCGAAGAAGACAAGCCATGCTTTGTTGCCTTGTTAAAGGAATACAAAGATTGTTTCGCTTGGGACTATGATGAGATGCCTGGCTTAAGTCGTGACTTTGTGGAGCATCGTCTCCCAATCATTAAAGGATACCGTCCCTATCAACAACCTCATAGAAGAATGGCTAATGATGTCGTTCTTAAAGTTAAAAAGGAAGTTGAGAGGCTCCTTAAAGCAGGATTCATCCGTACCGCAAGGTATGTTAAATGGATTTCAAACATAGTTCCTGTAGTTAAAAAGAACGGTAAAATCAGGGTGTGTGTTGATTTTCGTAACTTGAATTCAGCCACCCCTAAAGAAGAATATCCTATGCCTATTGCAGATTTATTGGTAGATGGAGCCACCCAACATCGAGTATTGCCCTTCATGGATGGACATAGTGGCTACAACCAGATCTACATAGTAGAGGAGGATGTTCCAACGACAGCTTTTCGCTGCCCAGGCGCAATCGACACTTTTGAATGGGTAGTCATGCCTTTTGGACTTAAAAATGCCGGTGCAACCTATCAAAGAGCAATGAATGCCATCTTCCATGACATGATTGGAAAATTCATGGAGGTATACATAGATGACGTTATGGTTAAGCCACATAATCACCTTGACCATATTGATCATTTAAGGCGCTCGTTTGAAAGAATGAGACAACATGGCTTAAAGATGAATCCATCGAAATGTGCTTTTGGTGTTGGTGCAGGTAACTTCCTTGGATTTTTGGTTCATCAACGAGGCATCGAGATAGACCAAAACAAGGCAAGAGCCATCATACAAGCAAAGCCGCCCACCTCCAAGAAAGAGCTACAACGTTTCCTTGGACAAGTCAACTTCTTACGAAGATTCATCTTCAACACTGCTGGTAAAACCAAAACGTTTTCACCACTGTTGAAGTTGAAGGACAAGAAAGAATTTCAATGGAATGACGAACAACAAGAGGCGTTTGAGGCAATCAAGAAGTACTTGACATCACCTCCTGTCTTAGTTCCCCCTATGAAAGATAAAACCTTGTACTTGTATGTCTCAGCCACTGCATCTTCTATTGGATGTTTGCTGGCTCAGGGACTAGGAAAAGGGAAGGAACAAGCAGTGTACTACTTAAGTAGGACTCTTATGATGTAGAAACCAAATATAGTCTTATTGAAAAGCTTTGTTTATCACTCTACTTTGCAGCAATAAAACTTAGACATTGCATGCTCTACTTTGATGTCTGTATTATTGCCAAAACCAACATAATAAAATACATGCTAACTTGGCCTCTCCTTAAAGGCCGATTAGGTAAATGGTGCCTAGCACTTTCCGAGTTTAGCTTTAAGTACATTCCTAAGAAAGCAGTTTAAGGCCAAGCTGTTGCAGACTTCCTGGCCGACCATCCTTGCTTATATCTGGGGGAAGAATTTGAAGATATAAACTAGAATTTGACGGCTCCAGCACTACCAACTCAGCAGGTGTAGGAATTGTAATCACTTCTCCTGATGATGATTATACCATGATGTCATTCCACTTGGACTTTGATTGTACTAACAATCAAGCTGAGTATGAGGCACTCATCATTGGTTTAGAGCTACTCAGGGAGATGAAAGTATCCTCAATACATATCAAAGGTGACTCTCTGCTAGTGATCAACCAACTCACTCGAGAGTTCAATTGCACAAGTGTATCTTTATTGCCATACTATGCAGTGGCAGTGCAATTGTTAGAAAATTTGATGATGTACGAATTGAACATGTGCCTAGACATCAGAATGAAACTGCAAATGTCGCTGCACAGCTTGCATCTGGCATCACCTTCCAAGATGATATATGGAAGAAAGTGGTGAATATTGAAAGGAGGAGCATGCCATCAACATTTGCTAGGGACAACGTGTTTGAAGTATACAGCATGGTACACAGGCTTGACGATTGGCGTCAGCCATTCCTTGATTATCTTCAAAACCCATCAATAAGGGTCAGCAGGAGGATAAGGACTTTGGCTGTACACTACATTGTCTTAGCTGATGATTTATATCGAAAAGACTTAGACGGATCTTTGATGAGATGTCTAGACAATGAGGAAGCTAAGAAAGTCATCAAGGATGTACATGAAGGCTTATGTGGCGCACATCAAGCTGGAAGAAAGATGAGATGGCTAATACGCCGTCATGGCTTTTACTGGCCAACCATCATGAAAGACTGTATGGAATTTGCCAAAGGCTGCCAAGCTTGTCAGAAGTATGGTCCTATTTGGACACTTCCATCAGAAGAGCTACATTCTATAATAAAGCCTTAGCCATTTAAAGGATGGGCAATTGATCTTATTGGAAAGATTTACCCACCTGCCAAGGGAGATGTTTGCTTTATCATAGTTGCCACGGATTACTTCACCAAATGGGTGGAGGCAAAAACTCTGAATGGCATAGCTCATAAAGACATCAAGAAATTCATCAATAAACATATCATCTATCGCTTTGGCATTCTAGAAACACTCACCACCGATCAAGGTACTAACTTTGATGGTGACATTACAAGGAGTTTGGAAAGAAAATTTGGCCTAAAATTTACTAAGTCCACGCCATACTATGCACAGGCTAATGGACAGATCGAAACTTCTAACAAAGTGATGATAGGCATCATAGAGAAGATGTTAAAAGACAAACCTGGTAAATGGGACAACATCTTGCCAAATGCTCTTTGGGCATATCGCATGTCACAACGCTCGAGCACTGGTGTGAGTCCATTTAGCCTAACATATGGTCATGATGCGATGGTTCCTATGGAACTTTTGGCTAAATCAACCAGAGTTGCATTTTAAAACAACTTGTAGTGGTATGACTACAACGATGCCATGATGATTGAGCTCGAAGACCTTGACTCTGAGAGGTTGAATGCATTAAATCACCTGCAAGCACAAAAGAAGAAGGCGGAAAGAAATTACAACAAGAAAGTTCGTCGACGAAGTTTCGTCGAAGGTGAACTAGTATGGACAGCTTTGTTGCCTCTCGGCTCTAAGAAACGTGGAAAGTGGTCTCCTAAATGGGAATGGCCATTTCATATCATGAAAGTACTTAAGAATGGTGCTTACTGGTTAGAAACTAAAGATGGTGAATTCCATGAAAAGTTTATAAATGGACGCTACTTGAAAAAGTACTATCCAATTGCATGGGAGGCAAAGTCTAATCCAAATCCAGAGTTTGACTTGGAAGAGGAGTTAGATAAAGTGGCTACTATGACTCAACTCACAGCCACATGCTTCACTAAAATATAGAATAAACATACATGCTTCGTGGACTAAGCCGCCCCAATTGCGTTCCTGCGGCCTTAAAATAAAAATAAATATTTTTGTTACTTATATAGTAATAAAAATTTCGAAATTTTTTCCACTAAGTATAATAGGTGTGGTGAAATTAGTAGAAAATTAAAAGGAAAATTCCATCATTAAAATTATAAAAATGTTGTGGAATTTAATTTTTTTTCAAAATTTGGCCCCAATTGAAACAGGGAGGCCGAATTTTCCTTAGGATTTTTGATGTTGTTGCCAATTTCGTCTAAGTCCTATTGGCAATTTAACTTCAAAGTAAAATACTAAGTATTTAAATCTTTGTGGTTTTGTCGAAACGTTCGGGTCCAGGGAAACCTGCCGAAACGACTTGAAAAGACTTGGAAGGGAGTCGCCAGTAATCTTTTTTGCCTAGGTGTGATTAGCCACCTATCCATATTATTAAGTCTAGTATTAACCTATGCTTGGCTAGGGTTACACTAAACCTAATAACGTTTGCTTAACCAGAGATTCTATGGGTTCGAGAATTCGAAGAATATGACCGTATGACCGTCGATCAATTCTGTTTCGATTCTCCTTCACTGTTTGTTCTCTTGTTGACTCTTCCGCACCGGGAAGAAATTTTGAAGATGCTATGTCAAAACCTTTTATTCTTGTTCTTAAAGTCTTTTACTCTGCTTTGAAAACCTCCATTTCAGTCTCCCTAAAAATGGTGTGAAAATCCTCTTTTCTTATTGTTTTGGAAAAACCTTTTACATCTTTTACTGATCTTCTAATCTTGTGACTAAGTCTGATTTAAATTTGAAAACTTATGTTTAAATCTTAAAAGCTCTTGATTACCAATTTTAACCTCTTTTGAAAACTGAATAAAAGAACATCAATTTTAGAAAATGTTTTTGAAAAAATCTTTTTTTTTTTGTATTTTCTTAATTGTATTTAATCCTGAAGGGGAGAAAATGAATGCAGATGATGCATGAACTGGTATATTTTAGTTTATCTGATTAGTAAGCAACAATATACTTGAAATTAACCTGATACCCTTCCCACGCATTATGGATGTATTTCGGAGATAATCCAATCTCGGAGCGGAGACCAAGAATTCATCCCCGAGTACATTTACTTGGGACCCACTCGTCACCGTAAAAGACGGTCACTTACTGATTCTTATTTAGTTAACTCACATGAATGACAATTAAAATGCATGAAGGACCATTTTTAGATTACATGCTTTAACACAAGTCTACCCAAAGTCAACTGCATAAACCCTTCCCACGCATTATGGGGGTATTTACGGAAGAGACCGGTCTAGAAGGAACTCCCAGAAATTCGTACCCGAGTACATTTATCTGAAAGGTCCCTCATCTCGGCAAAAGACAATTGTTAATGCATTATGAACATAGTAAGGTGACATATAACATGTACTACATGAATGCATATGATTGAGCTATACTTTACCACTACACTGATTACTAAATTATTACAAATCTCAAGGGCTTAATTAAGCCGATAACTTAAATAACAAATGACTTAAAGAGATGAAAGCCTAAGGGTCAAATTGGACTGACTGAGGACATTTCTGCACATCAAGTAAAAGATTAGTAAAATTCAGGAAAGCAAAAACATAAATAATGCAAAACAAGGGCTCAATTGCATAATCATATTATGAATACTCCAAATTAAGGAGCAAATTTCAAGAAAAGATAAATAAAATTCAAAGACAGGGACTCAGTCAAACCAAAAGGCAAATCAAAGTTTCACTCAGGGGCCTAAGTGAACAAGGAAACAAGTTTGGGTCTTTACGTGAACTAAATTTAACATTTCAGGCACCCAATTGAACACAAAAAACAAATCCAAGTCTTTAAATGAACCTAAATACAAGTTATTAAACTATCATGAACTAGAACAATTTCCTCAATTTAAAACAAACTAAAAGAAATAAGTCTTTAAATCCAAGTTTTGATTTTTAGACTAAGATTAATTCAAATAGATTCACCAATCCTTCTTTGAGCTAATTTTTAATTTAAATAATTAGACCTTTTAATTCAAAACTTTGAGTTTTAAAATTAAAATTAGCTCATAATGGTATAAAACTCAATTATCAAGCTAACTTTAATTTAGAAATCTAAGCTTTAAATCAAAGGTTTCATTCTTATACTCAAAATCAACTCAAAAAGTGATCATGAATACATCCTTGAATCAATTATACTTTAAAAATCAAAACTTTAAGCTAAAGACTTGATTTTTCTTCCAAATCTAAATTAAATTCCAAAGGAAATAATCACATTCAAATTCTAATCATTTTTTATTTATTTCATCAGATTATAGCAAACAAAGATCATAACCTTAACATGAAAATAGCAACTTAAACTTCTTAGACAAAAAAAAGACCATTAAAAGCAACATAGGTCTAATCCACCATATATCATCAACCAAAGACAAAGCTTCTACTAAAAATCCAAGCTTTTAACAAAATCATTACCTTAATCATCAAACTAGCAATTTTAAGGTTACATTTACCATATAATAACATAAACATACATTAATTAAATAAACATGAATCATTTATAGCATAAATCGCAATAAAATAGTCCCAAATCGATTAAAAATGGAAGCTACAAGTCCAAAATTGCATAAATCATAATGAAATGAACTAAATTGAAAAGAAAGGGACATTACCTGCTCCAAAACGACGCTGTTTTGCTTAAAGGTATCTCCTTTTTAATCAACTCCTTCTTTTTCCTCGTTTCAGTTTCCTCCGCTGGAAAACCCTCGTTTTTCTTCCCTCAATCCTTCGATTAAACTCGTCAAGGAAGCTCCTTCTTCACCAAATTGACCCCAAATTTAAGATCCCCATCATCAAAAACCCAAAACCCCTCTCATTGTTTGGAAGAAAAAGGTTCGATTTTGTCCAAGAGAAGAAGGAAGCGATGGCGGTATTTGAGCAAGGGTTTGCTCCTTCAAGGCAACAAGTCCTTTCTCTCCATCGTTTCTCTTTCTTTTTGCTTGATATTTTCTGTTTTTTTCGTTTTATTGCTAATGAATTGGGTTTTTTTTAGGAAAGAGTGTAGTGTTTTCAAATGGAAGCAAGAGATTTTTTTTAAGTCCGGGAGAAAGAGGCTCAATTCGAGAATTAGAGAGAGAAAACCAGTAGGAGGAAGCAGCTTCCATGAAGTTTGTGTGTGAATCCAGGAGTGAAATTCAGAATTTTTCCATATGAGAGAGAAGTGAGTGAACCAAGAGGGAGCCAGCTGCGTTTCTAATCATTCTTATCCCTTCCATTTTTTTTTGATCTTTTATCCCCATTTTGTATTAACAGCTTTTGTCTCTTATGCAGGTGTCATTTGATTACTCTGCACGTGTGGAAACTCTTCTACCTCAGGTGAAACTTGCGGCAACCGATATGGGTTAGAGATGGAGAGGTGGCAGGGTAATCCTCTCTTTCCACAGCTATTGATTTGAGCATGTGAATTCGAGCGAGAAAAATGGGATTCCCACATTCTTCCAATCACATATTTCCTTTGCAAAACCTTGTAATTTTGACTATCTTTTCTCTGTATTTTGAAATTGGGATTTACTGCCTTTTGTCTCTTGCAGCAATTAGTTTTGGGCCAAGAAGAATGATGCCGAGCTGGCTTCGATGGGCTGGCCTAAGGATTTCATCTTAGGTAGCTTCTTTTGTAACCTCTCTCTATGATTTCCTGGCTTGGTTTCCCTGTGATGGTATGTTAATAAATGCCAATGGATGTGATATAGTGCTGAGTGGAAATTCATGGCAGAAAAGCATGTGACTAAATGCAATGTAATGCTTGTAATGCCTAAATGCCATGTGGTTTTTTGGTGATGAATATGCTGTCTATATAATGCAAAATGAATTGCTTTAATGCAAAGATGCATGTTCTCTTTTTTTGAATTTTATATGATGAGTTCTGTGTAAATTTATGTGTGTCTGATAACTATTTTTGCAATGCTTGCTGGTATGAAGTGAGGCTTAAACATGGACCTATTGATTTCAAAAACTGTTTGCTGCTTGTGGGTCATTTTGCGCCCTGAACTTCAGAAATTCATAACTTCTTCAATTCAGCTCCAAATGGTGTGCTCTTGTAGGGTATGGAAAGCCTGGAG
Organism: Corchorus olitorius; assembly: GCA_001974825.2. Classification (NCBI taxonomy): domain Eukaryota; kingdom Viridiplantae; phylum Streptophyta; class Magnoliopsida; order Malvales; family Malvaceae; genus Corchorus; species Corchorus olitorius. The sequence continues at coordinate 34,860 of AWUE01012424.1, forward strand.
AGTGATCTTCAACTTCCATGAAGACCACTTTGTCAAATGGAGTCACCTTAGGTGCCAAATTTGAAGTCTTCTCTGACTGCAACTGCTGTCCAGGAAATCTGCAGATTTGGAAGGCTATATTGTGGGGCCCACATCTCCCTCATCTCAAATCCAAATCGTGTCGTTCTTGTGCCCAAATTGAAGCCCCAAGAATCCTCTACAACTTTTATTCACAAAGAGTTTTCGTTCGAGCTCCCTAAGGTAATCGAATTTGCATTTTTTCGGGACTACGCTGTTGGCAATTTGCTTGGGCTGTTTGCTTTGCCTCTAACTTGTATTTTTTGCTTTGTTTTTTTAGGAAAAGCTTATGTAATCTTCTTTGGGTGGTGTAACAACAATATTGGAGAAGAAAAAGAGCACCAATTTGCAAATAAATCAAAGGCCCAATTTGTAAATCAAATGCCTTGTATTTTCACTTTTCAATGTAGCCAAAGCAAATGCAAATGTTTAAATGTAAATAATATGCATGTAACTAGGGAAATATGTAATGCAAAGTGTTATGCTATATGAGATTACCTCAAATTCTAATATATCTTCTAATTATGGTACTAATTTAAAGGGACTAATCAGATATGCAAAGTAAGAAAGTGCTTTACTAACCAAAATGCAAATTCCATTTCCATGTGCTTTTTTTCAACTAACACCATTTTCAAAATTATGCAAATTCCACTTATGCAATGTCTAACTAATTGCTAAATTGAGGGTTAATTAATCAATGAACTAAATTGAGCTTAAGCTACATGATTAAAATGCAACAATACTAAATTACCAAATGAAGCTAAGCCATGAAATATGCAAAAATACCAAAGGTGCACATTAAGATATTTTTGGATTTTTTTCAAATGCAATCTAAATTACCGAAAGATGAATTAGCTAATCTAAATTAAAAGTGGACTTAAAATGACCAAAATGTCCCTGAATGTGCGAATGACCAAAATGCCCCTTGATATGCAAATGACCAAAATGCCCCTGGATGACCCTAATGCCAAATAAGAAATAAATTGATTTAAATTAAAAGATACATGGCAAAAATGGGTGTCTACAATTGCCCCTCTTTTTGTGCTTTCTAACTGTTGGGAAGTGCGCAAAGGAGTAGTTTGTGCACTTTCTGAGAGCTAGAGAGTGCACAAAGACGTAGACACCTGTTTGATTGGAAAGCTGCAAAAACCTTGATTCGCCGAATCACGTTTTGAGGAAATACTGCACCGCGGTAACTTAATTCACTGAATCGTCTTCAACTTGTTTGAAAATGTGCTGCACCGAGCTCACCGAATTCCAATCTTTGAAGGGATGCACAGTATTAACTTGATTCACTGAATCACCCTGATCTATTTGAAGATTGCTGCACCGAGCTCACCGAGTCCAATCTTGAAAAAGTAATGCACCGCATTAACTTGATTCACCGAATCATCCTCAACTGTTTGAAAATGTGTTGCACCGAGCTCACAGAATTCCAATCTTTGAAGAAATGCACCGCATTAACTTGATTCACCGAATCACCCTGATCTATTTGAAGATTTGCTGCACCGAGCTCACCAAGTCCAATCTTGAAAAAGTAATGCACCCCATTAACTTGATTCACCGAATCACCGTGATCTATTTGAAGATTTGTTGCACCGAGCTCACCGAGTCGAATCTTAAAAATGTAATGCACCGCATTAACTTGATTCACCGAATCATCCTTTGAAGATTTGCCGCACCGAGTCATCTGAATTCAATTTGAAGATGCCCGACTGAGTCATCTGAATTCAACTATGAAGATGCTACACCAAGTCATCTGATTCACTGAATCCCACTTGAAGATGCTACACCGAGCCATGTGATTCACTGAATCCCACTTGAAAATGCTGCAATGAGTCATCCGATTCACTGAATCATCCTGAACTGTTTGAAGATTTGCTGCACCGAGCTCACCGAATCAAATCTTGAAAAAGTAATGCACCGCATTAACTTGATTCACCGAATCATCCTGAACTGCTTGAAAATATGTTGCACCGAGCTCACCGAATCCAATCTTGAAGAAACAATGCACCACATTAACTTGATTCACCGAATCATCCTGAACTGTTTGATGATTTGCTGCACCGAGCTCACCGAATCAAATCTTGAAGAAACAATGCACCGCATTGACTTGATTCACCGAATCATCCTGAACTGTTTGAAGATTTGCTGCACTAAGCTCACTGAATCAAATCTTGAAGAAACAATGCACCGCAAACTTGATTCACCGAATCATCCTGAACTGTTTAAAAATATGTTGCACCGAGCTCGCCGAATCCAATCTTGAGGAAACAATGCATCACATTAACTTGATTCACCGAATCACCCTGAACTGTTTGAAAATGTGCTGCACTGAGCTCACCGAATCCAATCTTGAAGAAACAATGCACCACATTAACTTGATTCACCGAATCATCCTGAACAGGAAGATAAGTGTGTTGTACCGAGCTCACCGAATCCAATCTTGTAGAAACAATGCACCGCATTAACTTGATTCACTGAATCATCCTGAACTAGAAGATAAACCCAAATCACTAAAAACTTCCTTGATTGACTGCACTAGATCACTTGAAGATAAATTTAAACCACTGGAAACTTTCTGAACGATCGCCTTGGATCACTTAAAGATAAACCTAAACCACTATAAACTTTCTTGATTGACCGCACTGGATCACTTGATGATAAACTTTAACCACTGGAAACTTTCTTGATTGACCGCACTGGATTGCTTGAAGCTAAACTTAACCCACTGTAGACTTTCTTGATTGGCCGCACTGGATCACTTGAAATTCTGCTAAGGAAAGATCGCCCCGGCTCAATATGAAACTATCTAAAAGACCATCCTAGGTCATTTAACAGAGGAAAGATTGCCTCGGATCGAACATGATTAACTGCCCCGAGTCATCAAGAGATAAACTTATACTTTTGAAAAATTTCCGAGACTGCTTGTCTTGAAGATGGACCCTGATTTGCTGAAACTTTCTTTGGAATATTCGGTTCCATATGTTCTATCCAGCTTCTTGACTTACCCTTTTTCTGAACTGTAACTTATTGAAATCTCTGCTTGTCCCATCCCATATCTTTCTCTTCGTGTCTTGCTCCACCTTGCCTTTCTTTGCCTACCTTATACCCTCGTGTTGCTTCTGGACCGTATCTGATCTGATTCTTTTGCGTTGACTGACTTCCTTTCCAATTACTTTGAATCCCTCTCCCTACTCTTGTAATGAACTTGACTCTTTGTCTTGCGAATTCCTGTTATGAATGAGGAGGAATGTCCTAATCTATGCATGTATGAATGCTCATGCATGCTGAATGACAGATGATTCAACCAAAGAAAGTAAATTAATGTTGGCTTCCGTTGTTTCGTCTAAGGTCGCTTTGATGAGCTTTCCTGCTTTGGATCTATTATGAATGACTTGAGTTGAGTAGACTCCATTGCCCCATTATTCTGATGATCACACCCTTTATCTCCCTGCACAAACTTATCAAAAGTCAAAGTTCGAAATGTGATGAACAAGTAGCTTAAACTTCTTGAAGAATGTAATGATTGCAATATGATGAAATAAAACAATGCCCCATTAGCCCCTGCCAAAATCTTATCATTTTGCTAGGGATGCTTGATGCGCCAAGGACTTATCATGGACTTGAAAATGACAATGGAGAGCAAGGAAAGGATGTGCATGGGTTGCAAGGAAGCATGGAGAAGCATGAAGATCAAGGAGATATCACACAACATGTTTCCAGCACCAAGGAGATGCCAAAGATGCCATTTGATCCATTGAAGATGCCATTAGGTCCAATGACAAGAGCAAGAGCCAAAAGATTCAAGGATGCATTATTAGGCCTTGTTAGAACTCATCTTGAAGACTTGAAGGCCATCAGAGTTCATTTGAAGAGTTTTGAAGATGATTTGGGCAAGAATATTCCCATCGATTCCAAGTTCATCACTTTGCTTGCAATCGATGGAAGAATGAACTTGAATGTGTTATTTATGCCATTGTGGGCTTTATTTTATCTTAGATTAGCTTATTTTTAAGTTTGGATATTATTTGGGTTGGGCCTTGTTTGACTAAGTCCAATCCTTGTTTAATTATGTCTTTATTTCCTTTTCCTAGTTGGGTTTGGACTAGTTTTACCCTAGGCCATATATTTGGACGAAAATTAGGTTTTATTTTTGGATATTGGTCAAACCCCTTTGCCTATATAAAGGCATCAACCCCCTCTTTTGTAATCAAGTTAAGTTTATCAATAAAAGAGAGTTTCTTTTGAAATAGCTTCATTGTTCTAGTTTGAGCAAGCTTAGGGTTCTTCAATCATGTAGAGTCCTAGCAAACAATTAAGTTGTGATTGCTTGATTGTTTGTGAATCTTGTGATCTTAGGTGTTCAATTGTAGGTCAAATATAGGTTTGAGGCCGACGAAAGAAGAAGATTGCCTAGTGAAGATCATCGACATACACATCTAGAAGTTGAAGTTGTTCAAGTTGATTCTTGGCGGGTCACAAGGATAGATTTGAATTTTAAAACAACTAGATTCGTATCAATGCCCCCCACACGTTAACCCATTTTTTGAAACTGGTGACCACCACTTGCAAGACTTTCTCGTTTGACATCCTTGATTTATTCTTCCTTCTAGGCTCACAAATGGAATGCAATTCATTTTCAAAACTTTACCAATTTGTCATTTGTTCGAAAAAATGGTTTGTATCAACACTGGGTATTGAAAGAAGTATGGTTCGAAAAGATTAAATAGCCATTTGTCAAAAGATTTATTTTGGGTGCGTTGGCTTCACTTGACAAGACTGAGGTGTTACACCATTTATGATTCGTGATGACAAGTTATGCAATATGTCAAACCCGTGTGTTCAAAGGAAGAATATCTGCATCAATACTACAATATATACAAAAATGAACAAAAGCGCGACTGTTTAATCAAGGAAGTCTCATATTCAAAAGGAATAAAAACATAGAAAGGTAGCGCCTTGTAATGATGAATACTCCGACGACGATATGATGACAAAACCTTTGGATTTTTCCGAGAGAAAGCCTACTGTTCTGATGGCACCCACTCAGTTTGGATCGCGCCCTACCCTCTTTTGACCTTAGGAGATAGTTTGGTATCCATCTACTACCAGTTCGCTTTATCCAAATTCTTGAGCCGCCCTTTTCGGGTTTTCAGCTCAAGTTTCCCCTTTTTCCATCCTTCGCTTGAGCCGCCCTTTTTCGGGTTTTCAACTCAAGTCACCCCCAATGGATCCAAGCCGCCCTTTGCGGGTTTTCAACTTGGACCCCTCCTTTTTGTTTGTTTCTCTTTTTTCTAGCCTCTTTCTGTTTTAGGCCGATTTTTTTTTAACTTCATTCCATTTCAGGTGTAGTATTCCTTTACCATGTCTACATTAATAAGACTCGGGAACTGTTCTCCATCAATCTATTGTAAAATCAGTGCCCCTCCTGAAAAGGCTTTCTTGACCACTCATATGGGCCATCCTAATTTGGCTTCCATTTGGCCCTATAGTCCGTTTGATTTGGAAGAATCCTTTTAGAACTAAATCTCCTTCCTGGAACTGTCTTGGGCAAACTTTCTCATTGTATGCCCTCCCCATTCTTTTCTGATAAGTCACTAGGGCTGAGTCCCCATATACTTGTAATTCTTTCACTTTTCTTTTCTAATGTCAACAGGATTTTTAAAACACAAGCCTCATAATCCGTCTCATTACTAGTTGCCGAGAATCTCAATCTAGCTGTGGCTGGATAATAATCACCATTAGGAGATACCAACACTGCTCCAATGCCTTGACAAATTTCAGGCCCTGTCGCAATACATTTCCACTTTTTTATTTTGTTTTTTTTTTACGATCTGGCTTTAGAAACCATGTCCTCGGCATATACTTTGGTGTCATAGAAGAGTGTAACCGTCGCCCTCTGGCAAGTTGCCCCGGCATTCTTTGGTCAAAACGGCATAACTTTGTAGCAAAAACTCCTCAAGCGGTCTTCTCCATACTTCCGGTACCCTTTTGATCTGATTATACCCTGAGGACCCATTCATGAAGGAAAACCACGGGTACCTTGCTGTGTTGCCTACCAGTATGTCTATGTGTGGCAGCAGGAAGTTGTCTTTGGGGTTGACTTGATTGAAATCCTCATAACCTACACACATCCAAATAGGCGAAGTTATTTAATTACAAACTCATGATTGTTCTTAGTCATTGGTTCAATTTGGTTTCCGAAAACTTTTTCTTATTCACAACCTTTTATTGAAAAGACATTTTCTTGTTTTATACTTCGAAACCTTTTCATCCCTTTGGTCGTCGCCCAAACGAAGATTATTGCCCCTAGCTGAGCACTTTTAAGAACTGTCTCTAAGTGGTGATCACTAGACTTTGCAAGTTTTATTCTTTGTTAAACAATTGAATTAAGCCAAATTATTTGTAACGAAAGTGCGACAATTTTAACCGTTATTAACACCATGCAATCCTACAGACTAGAGATTCAAAATACAATAAACTAAGCCAAAATGCTATGCCGAAGTCATGCATGCACAAGATATGCTCTAAGGTTTCAGAAATTCCTCTTGAAATGGGCTTTTGTTGCCCCTTTGTGACTGATCTGGAGATGTGTGTCCCTCCATTACTCGAGAATCCACTTAAGACCACTTCTGCTTAAATTCGAAGTCCTCTACTGACTGGCCATCTGTTAGAGCGAGAGCGACTCTACTGGCACGACCGTTTTGCATCTCCAATCTTTTCCACTGACTTTACAATGTGCTTTCTAAAATCTTACATACTTTCCTGATGATATTAGATTCCAACAAGAAAAGGTAGAAGACCAGTAATATATACAAGATGTCCACATGAACTATCTATATGTGTGAAATGTATCTATTAACAAGTACCGATGATGATGCATGATGGATGCACCGTATATACAAGTGACTGACTAATGCTCCATGTATGCATGATCATATATACAAGTGGATAACCTGACAACTCTACAACTCTGGTAACTGTGCATGGAAATGCAAAATGCAAGTGACGTGGCGTTCAAAGTCTCATGTCGATCGATACATAAAAAGATGCATGACATGGCAAACTGTGTTGATAGGCAAATGCATTAGCATGCATGACCAATTATGCTTTTGGAGATATGAAATGCATGTGGATGCACAATGTAACCTGCAAAATAAAAGAGTTATTCATATGCAACTGCAAAAGTTACATAACACCAGGTTCATGCCTTAGGTAGTATAGATGCATCACTAAAAGGCTTTCAATCAAGCAGTACAATACCGACAGATGAAAGAGACCCTAGAACAATTTCCTAAATTAAATCCAACCCAAAAAATTAAGTCTTTGAACCCAAGTTTTGATTTTTAAGCTAAGTTCAATTCAAATAGATTCATCAATCTCTCTCTAAGTTGAATTTTAAATCTAAGAATTTGACCTTTTAATTTAAAGCTTAGGTCTTAAAATTAAAATTAGATCATAATGATATAAAACTCAATTATCAAGCTAACCTTAATTTAAAAATTTAAGCTTTACATCAAAGGTTTCATTCTTATACTCAAAAAGTAATCATGAATCCATCCTTGAATCAATTATACTTTAAAAATCAAAACATTAAGCTAGAGGCTTGAGTTTTCTCCCAAGTCTAAACTAAATTCCAAAAGAAATAATCACATTCAAAATCTAATCATTTTTATTTATTTCATCATATTGTAGCAAGCAAAAATCATAACTTCAACATGGAAACTTAAACTTAAACTTCTTTAGACAAAGAAAAAAAGACCATTAAAAGCAACATAGATCTACCCACCATATTTCATCAATGATCGAGGCAAAACAACCCTATTTTTATCGTTATTTTATTATGTTTTTGGATCTATTTATGCTTAAATATATGTTATTTTGTTAATATTTGTGATTTGAGTCTTTAAAAGATGTGAAATTGATAATTTGATAATTTTCACTACTTTTGGAGCTATTTTGATGACTTTTTACACAGATATGAGCAAAGTAATTTTGAGTATAGATTTGGAGATTCGATGTTCGTGTTTGAAGACTTATTGAAGACAATTTGAAGATTTGAAGACCATTGAAGAATTATTTCCAAGAAGCAAGAATGGAAGAATGGAGCTTTAATTGCAAAGGATTGAAGACAAGCCATGAAGAAGCCTGGAAGCTAAGGAATTTTGGATATTTAATATGGGAAAATACTCAGCCCATATAAATCATTAACAGGAATTAAAATCTCAATTAATGACTCCTATATTCAAGGAGATATCCAAAATCCCGTAGATTCCCGATTCTACTCCTAAAAGGATTAGGATTCAGGCGCAGTTTTGGTAGAAAAATCATAACTTTCTGCTCAGACCTCCGTTTGAAGCCCATGAGTACTCGTTGGAAATATAACTCCGAGATGTACAACTTTCCTTTGAAGTCCAAGACCCAGTTCTGCCGATTTCAAGTCCAAAAATGCCGTCGAAGTCCCTGCACGAAATCGGGATTTTTTCAGGATCCTATTTTAACTTGGATTCTACTCTAGGATGACTTTTAATCTAACTTGGAGTCTAAGTTAGACCCAAAACCGACTTAGACCCCTTTCCAAGTTAAGATTTGATTTTCTAGGATTATTTCCATTATAAATAGCCACCTTAGGTCTAAGGTATGTAGATCTAGAGATTTTATTTCGAAGAATTGTTGAAGATTTGGAGGAGTTTGCCCTAGGAGCCGTCGCCCCCCTCTTCTTCCCATCCTTAGATAAGTTTTTCTTCTTTTCTTTGGATGCTCACTCAATTCATGAGTGAGTAATCCTTTTCTTTTCTCCAATGTAGAATTTAATTGATCTCTTGACTTATACCATGGTGAGATTTTGTGCTTTTATATGAAAATTAATAGGGTATTTCTTAATATCTCTGTATGAATTCTATGTTGCTTGTTTTGATAGATTGAAGCTAGCACTTTCTTGATAAATTAAGTAGCATTAGCTAAATTAAATCTTGAAGGATCTTCGGATTTAATTGTTTGGTAGCAATTGGAAGCGAAGGATCTTCCTTCCAAGGGATTTAAGAATCTTTGACCAATTTTTAATTGCCCATTGTGCTTGTAAATTACTAGATCTTAATGCTTTATTCTTGAGTAATTATCACACTGGATCAAGAGGTAATTATTTAAAGAATAAAAGGGATAATTCACACTGGATCAAGAGCTTTATCTAATTAAGGTAATTTAGGATTAAATTCCAAGCAAGCTATCCATTGTTTTCATAATCTTTAGATATCAATGATCCATGTTATTGTTGTCAAGAGGGATATTAATTCTATGTTGGAGGTTTCTTAATTATTTTCTCAATTTATTCTCTGCTTTCTGATTAATTGTTTTCTTTAATTTTCTTGATTGTTTTGTTAGATAATTTTAATTACTAGCTTGATTTGACTTTAATTTTACTCTCAAAATCTTCTTTTATTTTATTTTATTTGTTTTAAGTAAAAGTAATAATAACCTTTCTCTTTGTGGGATTGACCCCTACTTGCCCTAGCTATCTTTAGTTAGTAATTGTTGGGATTTTTATTTTTATGATTTGCTGACTGATCCGATCATAAATTTTGGCGCCGTTGTCGGGAA
>AWUE01012426.1:0-10567 GCA_001974825.2 Corchorus olitorius
ATGCTTACTTTGGTGATATCTTTAAAGCATGTGAAAATTCTGGTTTTGGAAAGTATTATAAGCATGATGGATTTTTGTTTAAAGAATCTAGGTTATGTGTTCCTTCTAATTCTTTACGTCATATGCTTATAAGGGAATCACATGAGGGGGGATTAATGGGTCACTTTGGAGTTGATAGACCATATGAGATCTTGCATGAACAGTTCTTTTGGCCTGAGATGCGATATGATGTAGGAAAGCATGTTTCTATTTGTATTGTTTGTTTGCAAGCTAAATCTACATCTAAACCTCATGGATTGTATACTTCTTTGCCTATTCCTCATGAACCATGGACACACATTAGCATGGATTTTGTGTTAGGTTTGCCTCGTTCTAGGAGAGGTAAGGATTCTATCTTTGTTGTGGTTGATAGGTTTTTTAAAAGTGGCACACTTTATTGCATGTTCTAAAACTGATGATGCCATTAATGTAGCTAACTTGTTCTTTAGGGAAATTGTTAGATTGCATGGAGTGCCTAGAACCATTGTTTCTGATAGAGATGCTAAGTTCTTAAGTCACTTTTGGAGAACTTTATGGGCTAAGTTAGGTACTAAGTTGTTGTTTTCAACTACTTGTCATCCTCAAACTGATGGTCAAACTGAAGTTGTTAATAAGACTTTATCTACTTTGCTTAGAGCTTTGATTAAAAAGAACTTAAGAACTTGGGAAAAATGTTTACCACATGTTGAATTTGCATAAAATAGAAGCATACATAGTACTACTGGTTATTCACCTTTTGAAATTGTGTATGGCTTTAATCCTTTAACTCATTTGGATTTGATGAGTTTACCTTTGAGTGTCAAAGTTGACATGGATGGTGAAAGAAAGGCCAAATATGTTAGGGAACTTCATGAGAAGGTTAGAGCAAACATTGAAAAGAAGACTCAACACTACATGAAGATGGCTAACAAGGGGCGCAAAGAAGTTATCTTTGAGCCTGGAGATTGGGATTGGTTGCATCTAAGGAAGGAGAGATTTCCTGAAAAGACGAAATCCGAGCTCTTACCCCGTGGAGATGGTCCATTCCAAGTGTTGGAGAGGATCAACAACAATGCATACAAGCTAGATCTTCCTAGTGAGTATGGTAATGTGAGTGCTACCTATAATGTTTTTGATTTGTCTTTGTTTGATTATAATTCAGATTTGAGGACAAATCCTTTTCAACGGGGAGGGAATGATACGCCAAGGGCTTATCAAGGACATCAAGATGACAATGGAGATCATGGAGATGATGAGCAAGGAGTGAAAGGAAGCATGGAGAAGCATGGAGATCAAGGAGATATCACACAACATGTTTCAAGCACCAAGGAGATGCCAAAGATGCCATTTGATCCATTAAAGATGCCATTAGGTCCAATGACAAGAGCAAGAGCTAAGAGATTCAAGGATGCATTATTGGGTCTTGTTCGAACTCATCTTGAAGACTTGAAGACCATTGAAGTTCATTTGAAGAGCTTTGATGATGATTTGGGCAAGAATATTTCCATCGATTCCAAGCTCATCACTTTCCTTGCAATCGATGGATGAATAAGCTTTATTGTGTAATTTGGCCATTCATGGGTTTTATTCTATCTTAGATTAGTTTTTTTTATGTTTAGAAGATAATTGGATTGGGCCTTGTTTGACTAAGTCCATTTGTTCCTCTAAACCGCCATAGTCTTTATTTTTGGATAGTTTCTAGATTGATCTATTGTTAGTCGCCTAGGGCATTAATTTGAGGAGGTTTATGGCGTCAAACTTGCCTATATAAAGGCATCAACCCCCTCTTTTGTATTCAAGTTAACTTTTCAATAAAATTGAGGTTTATTCACCCAAATTGATTATTTAGCCTCTTTGTTCTAGTTTGAGCATACTTAGGGTTCTTCAATCTTGTAGAGTCCTAGCAAGCAATTAGGTTGTGATAATTGTTTGTGAATCTTGTGATCTTAGATTGATAATTGCAGGTCTAATTATCCATCCAAGTCGTGTCGCAACGTGCGGGTCCGGGGGGTCCGAACCCTACCGTTTAACGACTTTAAGAAATGGGGGAAACTACCGTTTCCTATGGTTCTGGAGTCGCCACTAATCTTTTTTAGCCTAGGTGTGATTAGCCACCTATCAGATTATTAGGTCTAATATTAAGCTAAGCTTGGCAAGGCAACACTAAACCTAATAAACGGTCTTCTAACCAGAGTCTAAAGTTCGGGAGTCGGGTACGCGTGGGGAAGGATTAGCACCCCCACGACGCCCGTCAGAATGACGGCACTGACTAGTCTAGACTAACTATGGGTTTCTAGTATTGGTTGTTTCTATTTTTAGAGATTTTCATGCCATTGAATTCTTTTATTAATCTTTGAAATTAAGCAAATAAACAAGCAAAATGGATCTCAGAATTTTAAAATAGGAATGTTGGGAATTGAACCCGTTTATTGTTTGTTCTCTTTTTGGGCTCCTCATGAGAGGATTTTCTTTAAAACTTACCATTAAAACGACTCAATTTAAAAAATGCTTTTTGATGGGAACTTTCCCACTTTGAAAACTAAAACTGAAAACAACGGGAACTTTCCCTGAATTGAAAACTAAAACCCGGTGGGAACTTTCCCAATTCGAAAAAGAACCTACTTGAATACATTGAAAACTGATGGGAACTTTCCCAATTTGAAAAAGAGCTAGATTGAATACTTTGAAAACTAGTGGGAACTTTCCCGACTTGAAAAAGACCAAAATTGAATACTTTGAAAACTGGTGGGAACTTTCCTGATTTGAAAAATAGCTAAATGAAATTCTTTTTGATTTTTGAGTTTTGAATTTTTTTGGATTTTTGAAAACCTTTTTATTAATCTTAAAATACTCAATTTTTCCTTTTGAATTTTTATCTTTGAAAACTAAAAGAGAACAATTCTCAAGCACAAACTTTTTTTTTAATTTTGAAGAAAACGGTTTTTTATTCCATTTCAATTTTGATTTCTTTTTTTGGATTTTCGGTAACTATTAATTGAAATTACCAAGTCTAAACCCTAGATGCATGAATGCACGTGATGCATGCTTTCCGGTTAATTACAAATTTTTTTACCAAATAATTATACGAGGAACACCATCCGGGCACCCGCCACTCATACTGGCTAAGACCCCCATTCGGATATCCCAAGCCTAGAAAGGATGAATTAAGACCGACAAGGATTGTCTAAATCTTAATTAATCGTTCCATCATCGGATCAAGTTTTAGTACTCTCATATGATATAATAATGATTTGCAACAATTTATATGAAAATAAACATGAATGCAAGGTGCTTAACTAATCTGACCATTGATTAAAAATTAATATTCTAAAACATAAATTCAATTTTACCAAATTATTAAGAATTAAACTAAGATACTAATCTACCCAACTATTTCTTTTTTAAAAAAATGAACTAATTAAACCATAAATTAAAATTGCCTAAATATAAAAATAAACTAGACCCAACACCAAGACCCAAATAAATAAGTAAAAACCCAAGTGTATAAATTAAAGCTCAAACCATAATCACGGCCCAAATGCATAAAGCCCAATGTCAGAATGCACCAAATCGGAGTGGGCTTACCCAGGTTGGGTCATGGTTTCGGATCGAGTCGGGTGGACTTAAACGGGTTTGAGCTGAATTCGGGTCAGACTTAGGGTTAGTATGAAACAGAAAGCATTTTCCCTTTTTTTACTTCTTCTTCTTCACTTGGACCGAACCCTAGCTCCACTTTCTAAACCGCGCCGTCCGTCGCTCAGGGGATCGCAGCCGCCGTCGACGCCGCTTCAAGCTCACTCCCTTTTCGCCTCAATGCAGCGCCGCCACCTCCTTACCCAAGATCCGGTGTCAATTTCACCGGAAATGACCCCCAAATGCCTCGAATCTTCCTTCGGTTCCTCTCTATACCTGACCCTAATTGCAGCGCCGACACAACCGTTTCTTTCTCCGATGAACCTCCGACGACACCCCAAACAATAAAAGAAACCCTCCTTTCTCCAGATCCAAGCTAATCCTAGCCAAAAGCTCTCGAAAAGATCTCTGAAAAGATCAACCCAAAGCCTAAACAGAACCCTTATTTCGACCAAACTGCTATCAACTATTAAAACCCCTGCCTTTCTACAACTTTGGTACAAAACTAGCAAGGATCGACCCAACAATGAAGACTTCCCAAGAAAAAACTTAAATTCTACGAGGATTGAGCAATCAGTGAAGGGAAACCCAAGACCCGAAAGAATGGCCTCAAAAGGTTGCTATTTCTCCTATTTTGATCTTTTTATGGATTTTTTGCTTTAGAACTAGGAAAGAAAAAGATGAAGTTTTTTTCTTTTGATTGCTATTGGTATTAACTAAAAAAAGGAATATTTTCTAAAAAAAATGAGCTTCCTACACTAGTTTTTTGTTCTTCAAAACTGTCTTCTTTTTTGTTGCTGTGATACTGGAAAAATGATGATCGAGGGAAACTAGAAAAAGAAAAGAAAAGCTTGAGAAAGGATGCTGTTAAAGAAGAATTTTTTTTGAACCGACCCTCTGTTTTTTTTGTATTTTCTAGTGTTCTTGTGAAACTGATCTAGAGAAACTAATTTTTTCGGTTTATTGTGAACTAAGAAAAAAAATGGAAGAGATTAAGTTGGCTTTTTGGTTTGTAAGAAAACTGACCCCATTTTTTTTTGGTATTCTTTTCTCATGATTCTAGACTGATCAATACTAAAATCTCCATCCTTTTTTTTTGTGTATTTTTTTTCTCTTAACTGCCAAAAAAAAAAATGAACTTGCTACTAAGGTTTTTTGTTAGTCTCCAGAATTAGAGAGACTAAAGACATCCGAGAGAGAGTCCTAGTGTGTGTTCTTATCCCCTTTAACTCCTTTTCTCCCTTTTGTCTTCTCTGCAGGTAAAACTTGGTGCCCAAGTTGTGTGAAGGTGAGCTGGCAGGTACCGCTCTCTCCCCTCTCTCTTGTCTGTTTATGAAGAGGTGAAAACTGCTGTGCACGTGTGTGTGGGTGAGGTGAAGTGGCTTGGTGAGTTTCCTATCCCTTTCCTCTATTTGTCTCTTTTGAATTGCAGTAGTAATTTGTCTTCACGTGAGTCCTCTTGTGTCTGCAGGTGCCAGCTGGACTAAGTAGAGCCAAACAAAATTCGACAACTCATTTGATGAGCTTCTCTCCTTCAAATCAAGGTAATTCCCTCTTACCACTATTTCATTTACTTGGTCTGCTGTTTTACTTGTGATGTTGCCGTTACCAACTGAAATTTGTGCATTAATGCCTTTAAAATGTGATGGCCTTGATTCACCTTTGTTGCCCTGCCTCAAAAAGCTAAGTTCCACCACACTCTTGATTCTTGTTTGCTGCTGAATTGGTATATTTATCTGCTCTATACTTGTTGAGATTGGTTGCATATTAGTGATTTGCCCTATTTCAGTGTTCAATGCTTGCAAGATCCGGCTGCCTTTGCTTGTTTTCTGTTTGTGCCTGTAACCTTGCCTGAATTGGTGACCATGTGCACACAAAGTTTCACTCTCTTATTCCTGAATTTGCTTGTTGTGGTGGTGATGTTTGTCAAAATCCTGTTGCTTCCCTTGCCCCTATGATTTCCCTGAATTCTGCTTTGTTTATCTTTCTCTGACTTCATGAATGATCATGTAAATGCGAGGTTCCAATTTCAATGCTGATGCTATCGTGTTACAATGCTTTATGCTGAAAAGTGATGTCTAAATGTGTAACTCATGATGGGTTCTGATGTGAGAATGTTTGATGTCTATGCCATGTTTGTAAATGCTCCGTAAAAGAAAAATGCTACTCTTTGATTTCGAAAATGTGATTTCCTGGATTGATGAATGCCAACTATGAATGAAATGCCTGAAATGCTATGCAATGTAACTCTAAATATGATAGCTATGCTTGGCAACAAATTGAAAGCATGATGACTGGAATTTGTTGCTGCCAATGCAGTGAGATGCCCTGACGAGTGTTCTGTGTGAATGTGATTTGATGATGAACGACTATGATGATGTATGCCATGCTAGTATACTAAGAATGCCATGCTCTGTTCTTGGTGTATGATGCTTATAATGCAAGCTGATATGTGTGATCGATGCATGAGGTTGTCTTTGAATTTGTTTAAATTGAAAGCGCAAAAATGGTATGAAATGCTATGTAATGCTTACTGTTGAAATGATGTGAAGTGAATCTGCAATGCATGCTTGAAAATGTAGGGATGAATGTATGCTCTGTTTTTGTATGTTTTAAGTCTGAAATTGATTCTTTGTTTGCTGCAAATGCAATGATCTTATTTGTAAACTGACATGGATGCTTGATAATCGGTTCAGCATGCAAAAGATTGTAACATGAATGCATTCATGTGATGTATATGCTGCCATGTGTACTAGAGTGCCTAAATGAGTGCCTATATGTGAGGTAATTGAAACTGATTATAAATGCAAAAATGCTTAAATTGCAGTGAAAATGTTTCTTCATAAAAATACAAATGCTTGGTACTCTGTTTTTTTCCTTTTTCTGTTTTCTGGCCTTTATGAACTATATGCAATGGATCCTATAAATGCATGCATTAGTGACTTGTGAATTGCGGAGCTGCAGAATGGTGTTCTATGGTTATGTGGTGAGCAACTTGTTTATCTCCTTTCTTCATGAGTGATCATGTATGCTGAAATGCGTGTGGAAAGGATAGCATGCTGCTTTGATTCGTAGAAAAGGTGCAAAGGATTGCCTTCTTGAAATGGTAATCGATGTAAGATGCAAGGGAAAGTGAAGGGGAGGAAACGCAACCTTAATGTGAATGAGGCAGAGAGCAAACTTTATTATTTTTGTTCTATTTCTTTTTCAATACATGTAAACTTAATAAAAGTAAAAAGGGTGGTGTAAGCAGAAGAGAGATTGTAAATTTTCGATCATCAATTATTGCAGGTTCATTTCCTTCATCTATTAGATAATTCAAATGCAAGCCTAAAAAAAGAGTACTCCAAGGCCAAAGCCCAACAGCCAAGCAAATCCCAGAAAGAAAGAAAAGAAAATTAAGGTAAGTGGTCCAAAGAAAGGGAAAGCTAAAGCAAACAAATCAAATAAGATTAATTAAAAGTGCTAGGCCCAACAAGCTTAATTGAGAGGGAAAGGCCCAACCATAAAAGGGAAAAGGTAATCCAAAGCAACAAATACCCAGAGACCCAAACTGAAGATCCAAATTAATAATTCATGGAATAAGTTAATGAAGCAAGATCTAGCTTGGTAAAGTGATTGACTATAAACCTAATAAATAAAAACCCAAATGGAAAAAGTCTATCAAAAATTAAAATGATAACTTTACTAGTATTATACTTAAAACCTGGTGATTAAAAATGAAATTTCTTTTTGTGGTTTTCCCATTTTCTTTCTTTTCTTTTTTTTTACTTTTTGAATGCAATCAAGAAATATGCTAAAGATAACTCATAATATTCCACTGAATTGCCAAAATGTCAAAATAAATTAGAAAATCACCTAAATACCCCTAAACGCAAATTAAGAAGCAATTTAGTAAATTAAAGTATATGGGCTAAAAAAATGGGTGTCTACACGAGCGTGCCAATCAATTTTGTCCATAAATTGATAAAAGGAGCAATAAAAAGTAAATATTCAATTTTGTCTTAAAAATTGAGAAAAATGTGCGAGGAAAATTAAAGGTTCAATTTTGTTGTAAAAATTGAGAAAAAGGGCAGGAAATGTAAAAGATTGCTTTGAGTGCAGCAACATAAAAATAAATCAAACAAGTTGTAGATCCTGAATCAAAGTCACACATGAGTGTTTAAATCATTGATTCCAGATTCAGAAATAAAAAGGATTGTAGTTGTAAAAGCTAAATTTTCTTGATTCATAAATGAAAAATAACAAGATGTTGCTATTTGATTGCAGGGAAAAATGTAAATACAAGAGATGTCTTGTAAGAACAAGATTAAAAATATAAAAAGAAGATCAAGTGTAGAACTTGATGAACAAGATTGAAAAATAAAGGGAAGCTCTGAGGCTTGAGAGTTGAAAAATGATAAAGAAAGCACTGGGCTTGATTGTTTGTTGTTTACTCTGTGGAGAGGTTTTTTGGAGAGGCTGCTGGGGTTCAAAACGTTGGAGGCTGCTCTCTTTATATAGGGGCCGGCCTCCTAGGGTTTGTTATGATCCGACGGTCAGAAATGATCCCCTGTTGATTCTACATTATCTTCTGCATTTAATTTCTGATTTAAATTCCATTAATTAAGGAAATCTCCACAAAATCAGCGAAGAGGAATTCCACCAAGTTTTTGACTCTCCCATGTGATAATTATCACATTTAATTGCTGAAATTCAAATTTAATGGGCTCCAAAGTCTCGGTGCAGCAAGCAGGGGTGGAAAATCAAGTGCGGAGTGGCCAAATGGTGCTGAAACTGACTCCAAATGCCACGAAACTTTAAATTTGATCAATTGGACATGAAATTAGGCTAAATATCATATCACTAAGATCATATGACAAAAATCATGAAAAATCGACTAAGGCAATGGCTTAAACCGAGCTAAATCAGCCATACTGTCCTTAATTGAATAAAAGTGAAAAGTTACGAAAATGGTCAAACATGGCTCAATTCCTCCATATAGCATCAATATTGCATGAAAACCAAGCTTTTATGCCAATGGTGAAATCGCCATACAAAAAATGTCTCGAGATTGGATTCTGTCCTTAATTGCAAAAAATGCAAATTTACTTCCGAACTCGAAATGAGCTGAAATTTGGATAGAGTGTTCTTCATGATATTTTGAACAACTTTAATAATGGATATATGCCCAAATTCGTTCATCTTCAATCTCAATTTGTAAGCCCTAATCACATTGTCCTTAATTGAAAACTATGAAAAGTTTTATCCCGGGAGAGCTCAAATCCGGTTTTAAGAGCATGGGCCGGCCTGACCCAATTTATGGAGTAAATGGGGTGGCCTTGCTGTATAAAAATATTAAATTCCTTTAATTTCCTAATTTCCATAATTAATTTAGGAATAATTAAGGAAATTAGATCAAAATTCAACTCTTTCCTAATTGAATTTGGCCTAGGGTGGACTAAATCCAACCATCCATAGGACTTTAGAAGATCAAATCTTGACCATCCATTATGAGCAATTACCTGATTACCCTGGGTGTAAATCATGGTATAAACAAGTTGTTAGATAAGATAACTAAGGATCAGGATTTGAGTTGAGTATTTCTTAATTTACAAAGAATTTTCTATGATTTGAGTTGAGTATTTCTTAATTTACAGAGAATTTTCAAGACTTAGCTAAGGCCTATGCTGTGTGGAAGCCCTTTTTAACGATGTCTATTAATGTTATTCAACCCATGAATTACAATTTAGAATTGTAACATTAGTGGGTTAGCAGCGTAAACGTTTAAAAAGCTCTGATATAAAATTTCTAAGTAAAAATTAAAGCTAAATCCTATACTGATGCTATGATCAGTCCATTATAGACAAGACTGTTTTTAGAAAACAAATGGACTTATTGGCCAGCTCAAAAACATAACAAATAGGGTTTATTTTAATTTGATAACAAAACCGAAAATGGTTAATCATCAAGTTATTGATTTGTTTTTCAATAATGTTAACTTAGCCAAATATGCAATTTGTGAATTCTTAAGAGACCGCAAACCATTTTTTTCCAGTGATGCAATGTCTTATCAAACAACTAATAACAATTTCTAAATGTCTTCAAAATAGCAAAAAAATGGGTCACAACATAATAATAATAATTGAAGACCAAAGAAGAACTATTGCCATCTAATTAATATTTTGAAGAATCTTTTAACTTTATATGTTTTTTTACATTTAATTTACATTAAAAAAAATGTCCATATGAAGAAGAGAGTAAACTTAATTTTTATTTAAGTGCTACACATTTTAGAGGAGGAAACAAAATTGAAGTTATTGCACATGTCCATGTACAAACTAATATTTACTATTTATTGCTAACTTTAGGGCATATGCTCAATGTTAATAGTATAGCCTTTTAAAGATGCAACACATTTAAAATTATAGTACTTTCGAATTTTCCTATGCATCAAATAATTTAATTCGAATAGGAAATTATTAAAAAAATAGATTTCTAAACGCCCGACGCGTAAGCGCAGGCCGATCCAATTATATTAACATTATTAGAATGTAAAAAGGAAAAATTAGCATTAGAATTGAAATAATTCCGGCCATTCGCTTTGCAGAAACCTTTTCTCAACCATTCAACAGCATCCTGGTTGAATCGAACATTATTTTCACCAAAAAAAAAAAGTCCTCCATTATCACAATGGAAAAAATTTCATTTCCCATCACCCACCCATTATTCGATGAACCATTACATGTAATCAAATTATTTACATAAAGAGGAATTAAAAATTCATTAACACAACACATGATCACATAACATATAAAGGGACATCCTAACAATTAGATAAACGAAATTGTAAACAGAACAATAAAAAATTATGAGAAAGAAATGGTTATTGTTTTGAAAAACTTACAAATATCAAGAAAGGTCTCTCAACCCCCCC